>ML827423.1:19444-35244 GCA_009831015.1 Picea engelmannii | reverse complement strand
CAAGTGTGCTAACAGAAGTAAGGCCCAAGGCTCCTGCTTAGACAGAAAGGAACTAAGTGCTTTGTTCTCTGTTAGATAGAGCTTATTGTTTTCTGCATTATTGCTTTCATGAAAGAGTGTTAGTACTGAGTCTCTGTTTGCAAGATAGTCATTCTTTCCCATTGCAATGATACTTTAAAATGTAATCCAGGATTCTTAATTTGAACTACAAGGAATTGCAATTAGGGAGATTTCTTTCCTGTGATTTAATTCAGAACTTCAGTTCACTTCAGCAAGTATAGATAGAATGATTTCTTTACTACAACACTAAGTGCTTTTGGAATTGAGCATATATAGTGCGCAACTATCTTTGAAACAAAAGACTTCCCTGGGTTGATAATTTATGTTTCACTTCGTTGTTTGAAATTAATTAAGCAATTATAGTGACCAACACTAGAGTGGATTGCTCTTGTCCTTAGTAGGTAGAAGGCATTGAAGATAGTTAATGCAAGTAGGTAGAATTTAATTCTAGATTAAATAGTTTGTAGAGCACAAGAGGGAAACAGGATATAGACACCCTCATTGTGCATTGTAACATTATTCTGGAGAAGGAAGAGAAAGAGCATGTCGAGAGATATGTAAGAACACCCATGTACAGACATTTGGATTAATAGAAAGAGGTTGATTCAAATTCATGGTTTGTGTTTGTTCTCTGTGTATTGATGTTGAAGGATATTCTCATGAATGTTTACTTCCTGTTATACATTTTCTTTGATATGTTGTGTTTATAATTTCATGTTCTAAGTTGAAGTTTGAAGGGAAGAGGGAATGAGTTTCAATTGTTTCTCTATCTGAGCAAGAATTCCTGCAAGGAGTGCAGTCGAAGTGTCCGCAAGGAGTGCGTTGACAGAGGGTTCAGGTAGGTAGAATTTGTTCTCATTTCCGTAGAAGTGCAGTTGGGCACAGGAGCCGTGCAAGGAGTGCGCAGGAAAAGTAAGGCCTCAGGGTTGCAAAGCTGAGTAAGGTGTGAAAGACTATTGCTGCAGGAGTGCGCAGAGTCGAAGGTATTCAGCACTTGGAAGTGTCTGAGAGTTGCCGCAAGGAGTGCGTGCGAGATTCTTCTACAAGACTTTGAGTTGGGAGGAAGATCATGAGGGATAAGGCCTTCTAATCCATTTAAGGATAGTGCAGAGAAGTTGCAACTGGAAGTGTTAATAAAGGCGTCGTAATTTTGTGCGTGGCGGAGAAGTTGAGGAAGAACACTCAGATCATTCATAGAAATCATCAAGGGAAAGATATTGATGGTCAGAAATTTGTGGGAAGGATTTGCGAAATCCCGCCAACCGTCAGATCTTCCATAGAAGGGAGGAGGTTATGGTAGTGCACGGAGCTCACCCATAGGAGAATGTGAGCTGTTGGATCCTCGCTCATTTACCCGTCAGACGTTACATCAACCAGGAGTTGCACGAGGTTTAAGTCCCACGAACAAGAGGAGGAAAGTTCCGATGAGAGGCGTGGCCATCGGAGTTTCGGTATTCGAAAAATCGAGAGTTCTATGAGAAAGAGATCGGGAAAATCCATGTTGGAAATCTCATAAATGATCGGAGCCTTCCATTAGTTGGGACATGTGGACGAGATCAGAAGCCCCATCAACATTTCAGTCATTGGGACTCACATAGGTAAGTGGATTGGGTTTATATAATTTGCGAAACCTAAGGGTTGATCTGAACCATCCATCCACTTGGGACATGTGTTAGAAATCCAAGGGAAGTTGGGAATCATCATTTCACGAGTCAGGGAGACAAGGAGGACTTGCAAATTGGAATTGTGAAGTCCAATTTTTCGAAAAGAGGAAAGCTCCATGTGGGACCCTATTGACGTCATCTCTCCATAGTGAGGTATCAGGAATTTCCACTGTGAAAACTTTGAAGTGGTGAGGACCGTCCATCCTTGAGGACACATGGCATCAATCTCGACTTTTCGAGAAAGTCCCAGAGAAGAGTCATATTGGGGAATCGACTTTTGAGAGATCGGGGAAAGTGGAGGTAAAATCACTTCGGTAATTGAAGTCGCCAAACCCCGCGAGAGATCTGAAGTCATTTATTTTAGTGACCGATCACGACCATTGATTGTGTTCACGGTGGAAGGGCATCCTAGTGATGTCACATCGAGATTCGGAGAGTTGGGAATCCGGAGGACGAGAGGTCGCCTACATCTCGACATCAGAAACCTCAAAATCCCAAAAGGTGGTAAGATGAAGGTCATGTGAAAAGAGGTCATGTGGACCACAAGCCTAGCCTAGAGGCTGATCAGAGATTATAATATATCGGGAAAACGAAGATCGGGATATCGAGAATCAAAGGGTCATGACATCGGGAGTTTGAAAACCACGAAATCCGATTTTCTATTCTTCTATCGTAAAGAGAACAGTGACCGGGCCTAGAGGCTACGAGGAGAAGAAAAGACCTATGGGACAATTATCTGAAGGAGATTCCAGTGGAGAATCAAAGGAGCCACTCCAGCTCAAAATTTAGAATTAGAATGATCCTTAAGACCCGGAGGTCAGCGCAGGGGCCTTTGCTGAGGTAGAGGGTGCGGTCTGCATCAATATCTCAATAATTCGAGGAATTTGTGGACATATTCCTCTATAGTGATTTTTCCCAGTTTGATTTCATAAAACTCTTTAGCCTTCTCGTTGAAATATTTTTCCGACAAATACTTCTTCTGGAAGTACTTTTTAAACTGTTTCCAATACAGGTCCTCCTTACAGACCCCTTTCATATTCTTAAGATCTTCCCACCAGATGGAAGCTTTTCTGTTTATATTGAAAGTGGCCACTCGGGCCTTTAGATTCTCTGAAAAATCATGGACTTTGAAATATTTCTTCAGTCCAAGTAGAAAGGCCTCTTCATCCTCTCCCTTCTTTATCTCACCGTTGAAGGAGGGAGGTTTGGCCTTTCTAAATTCCTCAAATTTATGACCCTTGGAAGTCTTTTGCTTCTTCTATTTTCTTCGAGAATAGGAACTGGTCTTGCTGCTGGACGAGCCTTCTGAATCACTAGCTTCCTTCTCAGTGGAATCGTCTGGCACTATTCCTTTACCTCTGGGGTGGACCTTTCTTGAGGTGATCCTCTCAGTATGGCCACCGATACGACCATGTTTCTGCATCTCGGGTTCATGTTGCATTTGTCGCTGTAGGTTGGATAAGCTCTGCAATAAAACTGCATTAATTTCCGTTTGCTTTTCTTGTTCTTTCATCATCCTTTCATTGTCATCCTTGCATCTTTGCAATTCAACCATGAGACTCCTCACAGTCTCGGCTATATTTGGAGGGGTTCCCATTGCTCTTCTTTCGTTAGACTCTTCGTCTCTATTGTGGGATCCTTCTCCCATATCTTGGGGAGTCACCATTCTCTACGTCTATAATTTCCCGCAGCTGATCGTCTTCTTGGGTGAAAAGACAAACGCTGGTTATTAGTCAAGAGTTAAATTCATTTTATAACCTGTGCATAAATTTATAACTCTTTCACATGCATACACAGTCAGATTCTTGTTTCCAAGTTTTAATCCTGGACAAGAGAGTTAAGTTAGGGGGTTACTTCTCATAGGAGTTCTTTGAAAGGAGATTATGCGCAACTCGTTCATGAGCCCAATCAGGTTGAGTGTTGTAACCATGCTCTGATACCATTTTTTCACATACCCACTACCTTAATCAAATTTTTTGTTGATTCCTGTTGAATCAGAGCCCCCGAATTACCTACGGAGGCCTAGCACAACCTAGCTCTTTCCCTCTCCCCGTTCCCATGTGGTCGCGGGTCATGGTCATAGTTCAAATAATCGTGGTGCCTCTTTGTGTTTCACGCCTCAGTGCTACAGGGGTGTTGAATCGTTCAACTCTGCAATCGTCGAACCCCGACAGGGCTAGTGACCAACCAATAGGGACGAATCCCAACAGGGCTAGAGAACAACCAATGAGAATAGGCCCCGTCACATGGTTAAGTGGAGTATAGGTGGCAGAGGGGGAAATGCGACATAGTAGTCGATAGGATAGGAGGGGGCCCCATTTCACACTCCACACTATTTCAGACCCCCCCCCCCTTTAAAGACAGAATGGAAAGGGGGGTTTGGAATTCACCTGAGCAACATTGATCAAGGTGAATTAATCTCAACCATTCGAGAGTTGCACGTCCGATTCTGGACCCCCCCCCCCACCGTTAAAGGAAGAACAACAAGGGGGATCCGAAATGAAACCTCAGCCGTAGATCTAGGTGGGTGGACTCTGGTCCTCCAGATCTGATCATTACTTATCTTAATGCGCATTCACACCCCAGCTTAAAGCCGACATCTCTTCCTCACATCTGACGGTCATTACAGACCCTGATATCCTCTGAAAGAATCTCATCCTTTCATTGGGATTTATCATCACGAGAGTCCGAACTCTTGATCATGGGGCTCCTAAATTTTCGATCCCCAGTTTCTCGATGTGGCTAATATTTCTACACATAGCCTCCGTAAATCAGACAGTCCAGATCTGTCCTAGGGTTTTCACCATGGAAAATCCTGAACTCTCATCACCAGGACTTCCGAGTTCGTGATTCCCGATTCCCCGAAATGGGTAATCTTACGACACATGGTCTCCGTCGTTCAAATGGTCTAGATCTATCCCGTGGTTTTCACCATGGAAAATCTTGAACTCTCATCACTAGGATTTCCGAGTTCGCGATTCTCGATTCCCCGAAATGGGTAATCTTACGACACGTGGCCTCCATCGTTCGGATGGTTCATATCTATCCCGGGGTTTTCACCATGGAAAATCATGAACTCTCGTCACCAGGACTTCCGAGTTCGCGATTCCCGATTCCTTGAAATGGGTAATCTTACGACATGTGGTCTCCATTGTTCAGACGGTCCAGATCTATCCTGAGGATTTCACCCCTATACACTAGGATTTTAACCCTCGGGTAAATCCTGACAGATCCAATGGATGTTGGGTTTTCCAACCAAGATCTGACAGCTCGGATTGGTTCCTACCTGTGCATTCTTCCACAACTCCTTGGACGTAGAAAAATCAATGGTCCAGATACTCCCATGGACCTTGGAGATCTACGGTCCCAATTTTCTTTGCTACCCATGAAGACACAGAGAAACTAAGTGGTAAGGCGTTTAACACCCTACTTTCTCCTACCAATCTAATGGTCGTGTGTAACTGCAGATTTCCCGATGGAATCTTGTTCGTCGATCAACACCTATCAGGGATAAGGCACTTAATACTCTATCTTCTTCCTCCGATCTAACGGTCGTGAGTGACCACAGATCTCCCGATGGGATCTCACCCGTCGATTCGATACTTCATTCTTATGCTACCAACTCGGGTTTTCAAGAGGATCGTTCCTCCCCGTGTAGGGTTACTAAGGCTTTATGCCTTCACATTCTCTTTCCCGGTTCTTGATGGGATTTTCTAGGAGGGTATCTCTATGGGGAGGTGTTTACCCAGGGTGCTATCTGAGGCATATAAGGGTACCTTTCTCCCATGAATCAGACATGCGGTATGAATTAGGTTGGTAAGCATATAAATAGCGATTTATGAAGACATAATCCATACGTAGTCTTTCCATTATAAACATGCATCTACCAGTATTGATCAAAACACCATACAAACATTTTTATAATGAGATCATTCACAGTTTCATAGCTTATGAGAATAATTATTAGAATACATATATTTCAATATGCCAAAGGAAAATAAACTTATCATAAAGTAACACCAGAGGTTATGCAACTGCTGAGAGGGGTGCTCATTTCCACC
This sequence comes from Picea engelmannii, assembly GCA_009831015.1. Classification (NCBI taxonomy): domain Eukaryota; kingdom Viridiplantae; phylum Streptophyta; class Pinopsida; order Pinales; family Pinaceae; genus Picea; species Picea engelmannii. Next base: position 29,459 of record ML827423.1, on the reverse strand, counting down.
CAACTATAGGCTCAGCAACTCCCAATGGATTTACCACTAGCCACCCCCGAGCTGAGACCACGATGTTGTGAGACTGTGTGTCTGTCTGCCAGTGACCAAGAGAAAAGGTTACTCTCCTTCCTCTGTGCTGTCACTCACTCTGCATATTGCCAGAGTTCTCTTCCTCCCCTCGCATCTGCCCCCCAATCGCTTCTTCCCCACACCTTATCCTCTTGCGAGGTTGTGTGTGGCGCGATTTCCCTCGCACTGGTCAGTCATGATGGCTCTATGGATGGGCAGTTCACCTCCCCATCCCTCATTAATTTCTGAGGAGCCATCTACCTACCAGACTACGAGACATTTAATTCGGGGCCAGCGAGCTTCTTTTGGTTCTCCGAGCCAGTGGAGTCCAAATATGGTATTAATTCTTGGTGGAAGTTAACACCACCTTTCCAGGTGCCTTCCTCCACCATCATGGTCTCTTTTTTAGCACATCCCCTCTCAGCAGTCCTGCAATATAAATTCATAATGTTATTCACATTCATTAACCTTTTCCATAAGGTCCATTCACATCACATATTCACATTCATGAGTTTGCCACAGTTATGGCCAGTCCAGTTATTTTTACAAATAAGGGGAAACAGGGTGTTACAACTTTCAACATACCAACCATGTTTCATCTGCTTAGATTGTAGAGAGACTGTGCATTCTTCATTGTTATACTGATATTACTTTCTTATCCATGTCATTTTCTGAGGTTCTTACTTGTGACTATTTTTATTCTGTTGAGGTTCTTTAGGAGGGACTGTCATTCTGAAATCCTTGGCCATATGTCCAAAATTGTTACATTTGTAACATTCCACTTCAGTGCTCAAAGATTCAAACCTATTGTAATTTCTTCTTTGTGTTTCACTAGGTCTTCTTGAATAATCCATTTGTGTATAACTCTCAAAGTTGTTACTGTTCCTGTTGTTAGCTCTACAATTCACAACTTTATGTCCAAAATTATTATATGCATAACATAAACCAAAAAATATAGGTTGATACCTGGGAGTTGAAGATATTCTGAAAGGAGGTTCTCTTATGAATCCTTCTTCTTCTTGATTCCTATCTGTCTATTGTTGATTCTAAAATCTAAATCTTCTCGGTGGAGGAGTGTCCTTGTAATCTTCCTATCCTCTTTGATTGTTTCTGCATAGCTCTTTGTATTTGTTTCTTGTTCTGTTGTTTTGGAGCTTGATCCCTTTTCTGTCTGATTGTATCCAAGTCCGGACTTGTCAAGATGAGATTTTTGACTGCTGATAATGTCATCCAAAACTTTTGAGCTATTCTTCATATTTTTCTTTTGAATATCCTTTTTTAGTGTGACAACCTCTGCTTCCAAGTTTCCAATGATCTTGTCCTTTTGTTCTAGTTGTTCTTTGAGTGCTTCTTCAATTATTTTATCTTCTTCTATTTGAACCTTCAATTTTGTGATCATTTGTTCTAGTTATCGAGTGTCCTTTTTCTTTTCTAGTTCTTCTTGTAGTTTCTTGTTTTTATTCTTTTCTCTTCTGTTAACTTCTATGGCACACATTAATTATTCTCGATAGTCAACTTCTGCCTCTTCAATTTCTTCTTTGACTTCTTCACATTCTTCTTCGGCTTCTTCATATTCTTCTTCGGAGTCTTCTTTGCCAGAGTATTTTACTGCCATGAATAAAACTCTTCCTATCTCATTTTCACTAACTTCATCTTCATCTGATGATGAGATGTCTTCTTTGGTGTATAAGCTTTTCTTGAAAACTTTCTTTGTAGTTATTTTGCCTTTATATGTGTGTTTTCCTTTTGAGTAACCTTCATCGTTTCTCTTTTTCTTATGAGGACATTTGCTAGCAAAATGACCAATACCATCACAATTAAAGCAAATTAAAGGGAGCTTACCTCTACACCTACCGTTGGTTCCCTTATTCATTCTTTTGATGAAGTTGGCCACTTCTTCATCATCTTCCAAGGTGTCACTATTGTTTCTATATTCTTCTTGTTCCTTTTTCTTTTTCTTTGATCTTTGATGCCTTGAAGGCTGCTTCTTTTACATCTGGATTTTCCTTCTCAGTTCTCATTTCATATGCTATGAATATTCCATGTAGTTCATCCATTCTTATTGAGTCCAGATCCAATCTTTCTTCTAGTGCTGATATCTTAGGGTTGAATCTCATAGGAAGAGATCTTAGTATCTTTTGAACAATTACAGATTCTTCAATTTCTTCTCCCAACCCTATGATTGCATTCACTATTTTATCGACTCATAAGAAGTAGGTTGCGATATATTCATCTTCCTTCATTTTTAGTTGTTCTAACTGACCTCTGTAAGTTTGAAGCTTTGCTGCTTTGACTTTTGTATCTCCTTCATAAATATTTTGAATCTTGTACCAAATATCATTAATGGATTTATAATGTGCAACTTTGGTGGATACCATATCACTGAGACCATTCAAAAGTGCATTTGTGGATTTGGAATTATTCTCATCGAGTTTTACTACTTTTTCATTTGTTGGTGGAACTGTTGGTGTTGTGTATCCATCTACAATTGATTGCCAAACTTGAAATCCCTATGATTGTATATATGTCTTCATCCTTATGCTCTAAAAATAATACTTTTGTCCATCAAACTGTAGTATTCCATTTTTATATGAGTTGGTACTCTCCATGATCTACCTTTCAGTGGTTAAACTGATTTTTGAAGGAACCTGCTCTGATCCCAATTGTTGGATTACTGAGAGGGGGGGTGAATTAGTAATAGAAAAATTTAATCATTTTTAACCATATTATCCAAGTGTTATATCAATTTATCATTATCATCCAATAACTGCAGAGTAAATAATAAATTAACAAATGAAAAATCATACACATACATAGTACACCAGTGTTTTACATGGAAACCCAAATCGGGAGAAAACCACATAACGATTTTTCTTATATGCCTTGAAGAATTACATTCATTGAAAGCACCAAATTCCTTTGTTTTCCAGTTGCAACTGGAAGGAGGCTCCAACCCCCTAGTTTATCAGGCTACAACCTGAGGGAAGTTCCAACTCCCCAATTCTCTGGATAGAATCGGAAGGAGGCTACAACCCCCTATGTTCTCCGGCTACAGCCGAAAGGTGGATACAACCACCTATCCTTTCCCCATCCTGTCACCCTGAAGTAGAAGTATAATGATGGAACCACTGTCACACTATCACTGTGAGATATACTACTGTAAACTTGTACCAATAAATCTGAACCATGCATCAACCATGCATCAATCTGTACCTCAGCCTATAATAAACCTATACCATAAATAAGTGCATCAACCATGCACCAACATGTACCAAACAACATGTAATCAACCTGTACCATAAACAAGTGCATCCAACCATGTACCAATAATGTGTCAAATACTCATCAACTATGACTCATCAATATGTACCAACATCATCAACTATACACCTCATGTATGTGCCAACTCATCAACTACTTGTCTTAACCATGTACTCAACATGTACCTCAAACAAAATCCCTCATCAATTTCATCATAAAAATATGATTTGTAGCTTGTAATAGACCTGGTGTGTATGATCACATTCTTGTAAACCTTCCTTAACTTTAACAACAAGAGACTAGAATTTTCATCAAACTTTTCTTTAGTCTCACATGCCTAGTTTTCGATTAGTCAACAACCCTAAGTTGAAGTAATCATAACTTTGTACCTGTAATGTATAAATATTTGAAACTGATAAGAAATTTTATTCAGTGTGTTTTATGAAATTTCTCCAAGTTTCACTACTTGGAAACTCTCATAAAAGGAGTTATATAAAAATGGCACACCTTGTTGAATTTTGGCTTATTCTAGAGAGTGACCTTGTAGAGCGTGCACCGCACGGAATATTTATTGAAATGATCTAAAAATGTTACAAAGAATACTATAGACTATGCCCTAAATAGATCATTTAGTCTCACTAAATTTGGATCTGTTATGAAGAATTTATGACGTGCTTACCGGAAACACCTATTTTTGACTAGTTTCAGGACTAGCCACAAACCCTATTTTCCATGGAGTGTAACTCCCAAAATACAACGACCCACAAGATGAATTATTTTCCAAAGATACTTGGATATGTTTTCTCAATGGAATAAAAATTTCATGGTTTTAAGCATTATAGAAAAAAAAGTTATAGTGAAAATGGTGAGATGACCTGTAAATAACATACCTTAGAAAGCATCATCAAAAATTTTTATCCTTCCTTGCATTTCGGCCTTCTTTTCTTCACCTTCCTCATAATTTCAGATTAGATATCCTTGGTTACCTCAGACACATACATATATTCAATATTCTCAAGTGTGATTAAAATGAGAGAGCCTTGCCTCTTATTTATACTCTCCAACTAGCTTCCTTTAAAACATCTTCTAGGTCACTTGGCCCCACTTTCCTTATTTTAGGGTTAACCCACTTCTAATTTCTCCATTAAATTTATTATTGAAATAATTTATTTTGTATTCACTTTGAATTATAATACATTCATTACTTCACTTTATTATTTACCTTTTAAAATATCTTAAACCACTTTGACTACTTTGACCTTTGGGGGCTTCTAGATGACATATGAGGGTCCTCCAACTTCGTAAGGCGATAAATCTCAAACCGTGAGGAGTTATGTGACGTTCCACATACCACTAGAAATGGAATGACATTTACTATCCATATAGAATAGTATTATCTGAAAATATATCATAAATCATAATATTATACATCAAACAAACTTGGGTCCATTACCCAAACCTTGGGTCTCCAACTTCTCATGGCGATAACTCTCTAACCGTGAGGAGTTATGTGATGTTCCACATGCCATCAGAAATGAAATGAAAATAAATATCTATCTAGGATATTTTCCCTGAAAAATTAACTGTCCTTCATCTCATTATTCCACAATTAATCATGGGTTCTCTTACTTCACAAAGCATCTTCCCATGAGGGCTTTCACCATAAGGGGACCACTTTGGAGTTCATCCATATTTACTTCTTATAAAACATGACAAGACAATAATGAGTCATCTTTACATAAAAAAATATTGGGTCCATTACCTAAACCTTTGTGTTGTGGGGCTTTCTTCAAGGGTTGACATCAATGACAACCAACCTTAATCAACAGAAACTGCCCAAAGCGCAGTCTAGAGAATCAAGGCATTGGCCTTAGAATGTAAAAAACTCAGCAGTCAAAGTGCATAGACTTACGAGCACCTTGCAAAGGAACCTGAACTAAGTATACTGGAGTCACAGCTTCAAGAGGCCAAGAAGCAAGAAGTAATGATGGAAGCGTAGTTGAAGCCACTATCAGCAGTCAAGAGAATGAAATTATCCCAGTAATAGTGCACAATTCAGCAACAAGTCCATATCATACAGATTAAGGTCATGGAAGTGACTCAACGACTCCAGCCAGTGCACGATGCAACTTGCATACGTTTTGAGGAGATTGAAGGACAAGGTGCATAACTAGAACAAGTGGTTACCACAGTGCAACAATGCTTGGAAGGGACTGTGACGGAGAAGGTTATTCAAGATTTCACCGAGAAGGAATCTCTGGTGAAGCAACAGGTCGAGGCAGCTCAATCCAAGCTTGAGGAATTTGAGTCAGAGTTACCCATATTAGAGTGACTTAGGACGAGTCATAGGTGAGTGTTGGGGGCCTGTTGGCCCTTGACCAAGTTTTGGAGAACCTTGGTCACGTTTGATCAGTTTTGGGACTTCGACAGGCTAGTCGAAGGTGGAGCACAAGGTGAAGTGGAGATTGTGGGATCTCAACCCCTTCTTAGGGAATTTTTGGGTTTAGGGTTTATGTAACGAGTATGGGATGTAGGCCCATGGGTCTACCAATTCCGTTGCCCTTTTTGTAATGTATAAATAGATATCTAGATGATGTAAGAAACACACTATATCTAAGGAGAGAATTGGTGCTAAGTGTTATATTGTGCTAAGTGCAAGTGATGTAAGTAGTTGGATCTATGTGATTGAGTTATCTTTGTGCATGTTGTGTGCATGAGAACTTGCAGAGCTAAGTGCAAGTAACTGTAAAGAGGATTTGTGTTGTAACCTAACTCGGGGAAGGAGGGTCTGGCGAGGTGCATGCAGATGTCCTATCCTATACAGAGTGGGTTCTTGTGGCTCTGTGCTTGTAGAATATTGACAAAAAACATTAAATAAGAGAAGAGTTGATGGATGTAGCCCCACACTGGGGTGAACCACGTATATCCTGTGTTGTGGTTTATTTGCACATTATAGTCGTTATGTTATTGATGTGATTTATGCTTAGTGTAGTAATATATGTTAGATGCACTCGATATAATAGTATTTTAGTGCTTAGTAATGGGAATGAATGCTAGATCTGATCTATTTCTATATGCTAAGTGCTTGGATGTATTAGATCTTCTAAATACTGTGTTGTTCTATAATTAGGGTTTTCCCCTGCGAAGTGAATATTAATGAAGGTTAACTTATAAGTGCTCTGTTAAGTGTTGTAATCATAGATCTGTTTCCCATCTAGGTTGTAGATGCTTGAGTCCTGCAACCACCCCTACCTCTACCTTGGGTGAGCCTTCATCTACTTCGCAGGTGTTGTCGAAAGGGTCGGTAGTTAGGTTTTTGTTGGTGTGTTGTTGAAGCATTGAACACCAGGTTTGACCCTGTGCCAACAAGGATTAATTCCAGGTAGGAGAGTTGGTGCTAATATGGGGCATGAGAAATGAAGATAAAGGAAAGCATGAAAATTTTGACCACCTGTGGACGGGTACATTCAGAGTGAGCACGTATTGCAGAAGCAATGCTTATTTTCTAAACGGATCAAATGGAGAGTGCCTTGGTTTGGGTCCTATAAATGAAAGGTTCCTCAAACATTATCTGAAGAAATAAAATCCATTTAAGTCACATGTCATTGTAAATAGTTTTTTTATTTTTGTGTCAAGTAAGTAGGTTAGCAGAAAATTGAAGCCCGAAGTGAAGGCCCTGACTTTATACTGAGTCCTTTAGAATTTGCATAGATAGGTTTATGTTTCACTTTGTTTTTCATATTTCAGTGTTGAAGATTCAAAATAAGGCCCAATGGTCAAGTACCTGGTCTACTATTCTTTGCTACCTCGCGGGGAGGATAGCATCCCCGTTGGAGCCAGCTGTTAGCGCTGCCATTTTCTTTTCAATTAAAGTTGGTTTTAGTCGAGTTATGGCCCATGTGTAAAAACATGTGAATTTAGGTACGTAACGATGAAGGGGTCAAATTATGCAAGTGGCTGATTGGACCTTGGAAACAAGAAGGGATTTCAGAGTCAAAACATGTGTAAATGGTAAGGGTATGTTGTTCCTAGAGAGTCAGGTCCTATTAAAATTCAGTCTCTACGTGCCCTAGGTCGAGTCAAGTATTTAATGGAAGTCACATTGGCAAGTGTTGTAACTATTATCAGTCCATTATGAAGGCTGAAGTGTTGAAATTACTAAAACAACTGAGAGGGGGGGGTGAATCAGTTGTTATTGTGATTAAACAATTTTAAGTCTATTAATACATTCTTAATATTTCTTCAAGTGATCATAAACATTATACATCATATGGAAAATAAAATTAATGAGCATCAATCACACATAAGGTATACACAGAGACATATTTTCATGAGGAAACCCATAAAGGGAGAAAACCTCTTCTTCTTCAAAATGATAGGCAGTCTTTTAAGTTATGTACATCATCTATAATTGAGCACCAACTCAATGTGAGGCTGCTACCTCTGTTTTACAAGCTACAACTTGTTTGAGAGCACCAACTCTCTAGTTTCTCTAGCACCCAGTAGAAGGAAGCACCAACTCCCTTAATGTTCTAGCACCAATTGGATGGAAGCACCAATTTCCAGTTACACAGGCTCCAACCTGTATAGCAGAGAACACTTGTTCTCCCTTGCACCACCTGTTATCACTGAAATTTTGTTCACACATGGCGACAAGAACTCCGCATCATCAAAATAGAAAAAAGTCATTCATGGCACAAGATTAATTCCTCATCATTGCAAAAGGGTCAAAAAACTATACAAATGACCAAAAATTTGAAAGGCACTTTACATCATCTGGGTGCGTGCACGTATGCGCGTAACAGAAATGTACAAAGCGCGCATATGTGCACAAGGCGCGACTATTGGGAGAAAAACCCGCATGCCTGCTAAATGACGCATTTATTGAAATTGGTCGGCCTCCAAACCACTAATGGATCATCTCCCAAGACGTTTTGACACCAAATCCGAGCTCAATCCTCATGGTGGGCTGGTCAAAGACCTAATTGAGCCCTAAAGAGCCCCTTTTCACATTCAAAAGAGGTCACATAATAACCCAATGCTTGGCTATAAAAAGCCATGAATGACCACCATTTTATCAAGGAATTATATGCATTGTTATGCTGCCAAGATTGTTAAGGACTCATTCTTTAACAAGAACACATAGGCATCATTGCACAAGAGCTATCCACCCCTCTCTTGAGTGGATAAGCTTGGAGTTCTTTCACCCACATGTTCATCTTTTTCATTGTAAGGAGAGCAATCAAGTGAGGGCCTCAAGAGCCTTCCATTGGAGAAAGAAGGGACCCAAGTCCCCTTTCTTCTTTGTGCCTTTGGATTTCATCAATAGACCAACTTATACATTGGTGATATTGGTCCATTTGTACTCATTTTTCATTTGTTTTATATGCTTGTAGTTTTTATTTGTTTTAGTTTAATTCCCGTTTATTGTTTTGTAGTTTTTCTTTCTAACCTTTCCTTTCACAACTATCATGCCTAGTAGAGCCCAACTAGGCATGTAAGCACTCTTAATTTGCTCACCTAGTGACAAATTGGGTACAAACAGATTGGTGACCATACTGGGGAGAAGGTATCAATTCCTAACTCATTTGGATTCATTTTTCTTTCCTTTTGATTTCATTAACTTGCAAGTTCACAAACCGGCCTCTGCCGACCTACTTACCAGTCAATTCACCAGAAATTGGAGAGAAATCCATCCGGATTTTTCTTCTCGGAATTTTGACACAGGAACGCGGGTATTCCACCCCACAAGCATGCGTCAGGCGCACATGCGCTTTGTTTTTCAGTTCTGTCAACGCGCAGGTGCCATATGCGCCTCTGTCCACACAGGAGGCCGTGCCTTTGAACTAAAATTTGCATTGTAAGCTCTTAGATGTGGGGAAAAATCACTTTCCTTTTTAAGAATGATGATATGCATGCTCTAAATACTGCACCACTTAGACCCCTCAACTTATAAAGGGGATAATCAAACAAACATAGACACTTAGGTGGATAAAAATCATTTTCCCTTACTTGCTCTTTGCCACGTGGATGGCTTGCTTTGGTTTACAAATCTAAGTTGAACATCAATTCTAATCACATCTAAGCTCACATTTTGGGACCAGAAATTGCAAGTAACAACCTTGAGTATGCTCTTTGTTAGGACCACACAATGTACCCTTTTTGCCCATAATTTTTGCCATTGTTATACCCTTCATCACCTGTATTTAGACTTATACTATCATTTCACCTGATCATTCCAAGGTACACAATGTCCTTTCTCATTACTACATGTTTAATTTGTTTTGCATGATATTTTACATCACTCTCGTACTTAACCATTGATTAGAAGTGCATAAGTGTCTATATATGAAGAATAGTATTCAAGACCGATGCTGAAACACAGAGGTACCCAAAGTTGCTATTGAACTGATGCTGAAACAGGGAAGCTACTACACAGCCCAAGGATGCATATGCTGAAACACGGAACTGCCACAAAGTTTAAGGTCGCATATGCTGAAACACAGAGCAACTACATAGTTCGGGGATGCAGATGCTGAAACACGGAGCTGTCACGCAGTTCAGAAGTGCAGATGCTGAGACACAGAGGAGACCACCACGATGCTGAAACACGAGACGTGACAGTTAGCAGTCAAGGCCGACACAGTCAAGAGTGCAATTCACGTGGCTAAAACAGCCCGTGAATTGCGATGCT
>ML827422.1:65360-89983 GCA_009831015.1 Picea engelmannii | reverse complement strand
CTTTGGTTAGACAAAGACCATGTCTTGAGGGTTCTATGGAGCTTTGATTAATCACCTATATCCCTAGGATGTCATTCAAAACAAAATCATAAGATCATAAAACCATGGATTGGAGACTAATATGCATCACTATTAAGATGTGTTAATAGGCTCATAAACCCTTAACAATCTCAATTTTAATATGTTTTAAGAGGTTGGTAGGTTCCAAGGCTTAATTTGAGCTTGGAACTAATCAAATCTGAATATTTTGACTTGAACCAAAAACAAAAGTTTATTGGGAACATGCAAAACCTAAAAATATTTTACTTTGCATTGTAAGTAAGTGAATTTTTTGCATATTGAAAGAGCATGTACTATTTTTATGCTCATTGTTGCAATATTTTTACTACAGTTTGGAGACTTCAAATGGTTATATATCTTTGTCATATGAACTCCGATTGATGTGATTTGCTTTTTAAAGTGGATATTTTTAGGTCTTTTCAAGTTTGTTTTTCTAAAATTGCCCCTAAAATTCAATCCTTGGTACATTTGTGAGTGATTTTGAAACAACCACCATCAAAATATGATTTTTGGTAGTGGTTTTGAAAATCCACCCTTAGAATATTTATTCTTGAACTTTTCGAGGTGAGTTTTTTAAATCACTTCCTAATTTATGGCCTACAACTATGTCTTTTGGTCTTGGTAAATTGTTGTAGTGGAAACCTTAAAAATACAACCATATTAGGCCTTGGTAAACAGTTGTTGTGGTTTGGGCTTTGCACGTATCCTTTGGAGCTAAAAGGGAAACTTTTATGGCCTAATACCCCATATTACAGGCATAGAACATGAAATGGATCTAGTGAACTAACTTTGGTGCATCAATCCTTAAAATGGTGGCCACATATCACTCATAGGATAATTAATATTCCCTATCTAGGGCATGAGTGGTGGTCTAAGATGTCACACATGGCCCATGAGTCGCTAAGGTAATTTATATGATCTTATACCATGTCCTTTGACCCTAGACCATTCCTTAGATGGCCATGGAAACCATACTTCATGTTACAAATGTATTTGAAATGACCATTGTTATATCACATAGGGCATGTGTGATGGCCTAAATCCCTAGGCATGGACCATGAAAGATAAAATTAAAGGGGTTACCCAATTATGGCGACTTGGGGCCAGTCTAATTTTAAGTCTAAGTTCTATTCGCAGTCCTAGTTGGTCTAAGTGAAAGTCCTAATCATAATTCTAAGTTTAACTTTAGGTCCAAGTTTAATTTTTAGTGCTAAACCTAAGTTTGAGTCCTAAGTCTAAGTGTGAGTTCCATTCTGAGTCCTCGGTCTAAGTAGTCCAAGTCCTAATCCTAAGTTTAAGTCTAAGACTAGGTCTACATACAATTTTTAGTGCTAAACCTAAGTTTGACCCGTAAGTTGAAGTGTAAGTTCTAAGCCTAAGACTAATTCCGAAGGTCTAAGTCTCAAGTCCTAAGTGGCCAAAGTCACACCAAGTCTTGATATTAGTTGACTAAGTCTAATTCCTAAGACTAACTCCTAATGTTATTTCTACCATGGTGATAAAGGAAAGTCACTCAGTGAAAAAATCATAGTTTATTACTCATTTTTTCTTGGGCATGTGATATCATCTTGGGTTTATTAGTAATCTGAATTCCATGTATACTATTAGCAATGATTCTAATATTGTAAGTATTATCTAATTACACTCACCTATAATTTGAGAATACTCGTCTATACAATCTCAAAAATGTACTACAAAAAAATAATTGTATAAAATACTAATAATTTGTTGTGCTAATAAGATTTTACAGGAACCTAGCTCAAAACCCATTATAAATGCTTATACCATTAGTAGTGATTTTAATAAGAATCAAGCTTCACCACCATCATTAGTCACTTAAACATTGGAACATGTACATTTTAAAATAATCCCTATTATTCAGGGCATAAATTACTAGGAGTTATGAACAAATTAACTCTGAGATTGTGAATTTAATACATGTATTGACATCTAAATCAATTCAATGATGACATCATGATAACATTAATGATACTGAAAGTCAGGAAGAAAACATCTAGGTAGGTTTCTTAAATCATAAAGCGATTTTACTCACACTTACAGATTGATTACTTAAAAATTATTGTAAAATATGTAGGCTCATGCCTCTCAAATAGTGCATAATCGAAATCATACTTTTCAATGTGGGGCAATTTTTAACAATATTCCATGTGATGCATATGGGAGATCTTTATATGAACAAAATTGCCTAGAACAATCCACATCTAGGGTGTCACATAGAACAATCCACATCTAGGGTGTCGCAAGAGGTGGGGTGCCCTTGTTATACATCAAAATTACTCACTTCAATGATGACTTACTGTCATTATTGCAAGTGTCGCACTTTTTTCACAATTATCGCAAGTGTCGCAAGTGTTGCAGATATCATACTGTCATCTTGCTCATGTCATTTCCAAAACGACATCACGGGAACACTTGAGACATCCTCTGTAACTGGTTAAAATAAGGATATGTCATTTGGCGAAGAGTATAAACTTTTGCCTTGAGAAAAGACCACTTGAAAATCATTTTTGAAGGGTCATGCTCCTCTACCCACTTGCAGGGAGCGCTAGCGCTCCTTGCCCTCCTTTGGGGGAGCGTTGCAACACTCTGTACACCATTCTGAGGGAGCGTTGAACTGTTGAGGAAATCGGGGAAAGATCCCCCTTATCTCTGAAGTCAGTTTGATTTGAATATGAGGTCAAGGCCGAATCTTAGGGAAGATCCATAACTAATGGAGAAATATCCTCAACCTATCCCAAGAATCTCTAAGGTGGTTAAGCCTATATAAGGAGGCATATTCATGGTGAAAAGGAGAGAATAATCAGTGAAAAGTATTGTCATTTTGATTGTGGATCATTTGAGCAAGGTTTGGACAAGGAGAGCTTAGTGAGGTTGCTACATCTGCACATACACTTTGTAAGCACCTTATTTTGTTCTCATTAATACATGTGCTTGGTCTGTTTCCTTCAAGATTGTGTACATTTTCATGAGCTTGTCTCTTTTGGATAAATCTAGCTTTGAAATAATCATGGTAGAATAGGAAGTATGCTTTGTCTTGGTTGTTTATGGGATTGCAGGACTCGTTAAAGGACTTGGAGATCAAGCCCAACTTGGACTGAGTGAGGACAAACTTCGTAAAAAGGTACTCTTACTTCCTTCCTCTTCTCTATTGATTAACTTAGCTATGTTTAAAGGAAAGTAAGTGTTCAATGTTAGCACTTTTCTGTCTTGGTCATAGGGGTCTAAGATCCAAGAGGTAATTCACTTGTCCGCAAGGGGATTTTCCTACAAAAAAAATTGGTGACTCCACTGGGGATCGAAGCTTTCAGTTTTGGTTTCCTTCCTTGGTATTTTTTCAGTCTTTGCCCATCTTTAGATCCTATTCACTGTGTTTTCCTGGTTTTTGGATGTGTTGTTAGCCTTGACTTCATCCCACACACACTGGTTCTCAGATTTTTCTTGAGATGCTTGATTTCTGGGTTAAAATTAATTTTCTCAGGCACCAGTACTCCCTTACCCTACATCCAAAGCACTAGCGCTCCCCTGTAGTGTTCCACAGAGTGTTGCAATGCTCTAGTGCCCTTTACACCAGAGCATCGATTCTTTTCTTTTTGAAAAAAAAATCGGGATCCCTCTGTGTGCAATTTTTTGGTTTTTGATATGCTCAGGACTGTTACTATCAAGGTGTGACTTTTATTAAGCTTCCAACCTTTTGATTTCCAAGGATTCTTGACATTTTGTTTGGTTTTTTGACATCATTCTTCCTTGTTTTTGAATCACTCTTCCTCTTTGAGATCTGGAGGCAGTTTGAACACTTTCTCACTTATCTGATTGAATGAAAGTTGTTATAAGGAAGTTCAGAGATCTGTGCACTATTCCATTTGATATTTGAAGTTATTTTTCCAAGCATTTTCCTCTTGTTTGAGTATTGGTTTTCTTTTTGAAATTTTGGTTTTTTTTTTTGCTTCTTACTTAATCATGGTGAGAGTGTGCTTTTTGTTTATGTGATGGTTGCTTCCAATTGCTTACAACTTGCAAAGAATTAAGTCTGATTGGCATAAGAAGTTGTGAATCAAGTTGATTATATTTCATATTTAAAACAAAGAGCATTCCATGATTGGTTTTTGAGATATTAGGATCATTTTATGAATATTTTAGCATCGAATTGGATTCTTGATTGAGAACAATTGCATCGAAGTCTCTGCATTTTAGTGTTTGACAGTGAAAAGAAAATTTCTTCTCCTTCCCTCAAATAGAATTTCATTGAAAAGAAAATATTTCTTATCATTTCTCATGCATTTTTTAGGGAATCGAGTCATAATATCATCAGTTTCACCCTCATACACCTCTGAGTAAAGAACAGACACAAAAATCAACACTAATTAAAATTGATCTAGAAAGTTTTTCTTAGATTCTTCCACCAACATTAGACTACGATTAGCGATTTGGATTAGGTTGTGAGTACAACTTTCCAAAGCATTCAAAACAAACACTAGCATCTTGCGATAGGGAGAGTAAATCCAATTTTCATTTAAGTTTTATGGGATCCCCGTCTCACACAGGGGTTATGCACGAGGTCGCGTTCAGGAGAGTTACAAAGATTATCCCTTCGTGGTTCAACAATTTGTAGTATTCAGATCGTATATTGGGGGTTCTTATTGAGGTTCAGTTGTCTTCATTTGGTCTCGATGCTTCGTGAATTATGAATCCATTCAGGGTCCTCTAGAGTTCTACCGGTCCACTTGTCCTTAGTTCTCTCGAAGAATTTCGGACTTGTTATCCTGCCCATACGTTCGGACTGGACTGTCGACTGTACCCGCCCAGGGGTTGACTACGAGTTGGTGTCCTTAGTAACCATAATATTTAGGGTATTTACACAAGGTGACGGTGAAGGGAAGTCTTCGTTGTACCTAGAACAGACGGTGGTCAAACTCACTCGGGCTCCTTGGAGGGTAAATCCACAATTACTGAGTCGAAGATTGCACCAAGGTGTAAGTCCGTTAAGCAGGTCACCATCATAATTGTTCCACCTTCTCATATCCTATCCCCTTCTTGACTTGATCACGTGATGTTGGATTTCATCACCAACTAGTACGGTCATCGAGAGAAGGTTTGCTTGCTTGTTGGTATTCCTAGATTTTTTAGCGTGTGATGTTCTTTTAAATCATTTTTCAAAATTGAGCATGTAGATGATAAAGGTCTTCGTCGATCACATAGGATGCAACGGCTGCCTCTAGAAGAAGGCTACCAACCCTGACCTCCTAACTCACTAGAATACAACTATCATGGAGAGGTAGAAAATCAATCTGACGTTGGGAGTATTGCTACTCCTCTGTTAGACAATTCAGAAAGAGCTTTGGTTACGGTTGAAAATCCCACTCCTCAAACTACACATGTGTCGGAAACTCCTCTCGAACCACTTTTTCTTCGTTTGGACTCACTCGTTAATGTCATAGAAGAAGAAGTCTCAGGTTTACCTGAGAGGCCAGTTGTCGAGACATATATGGGATCCACATAACCAATTTTTGGTGATGACTATAGGACTCCTATTCATCCCACTACTGTAGTAGATACACATCACACACCTGCTTGTTCTATATGGATGACTTCATCGGGACGTGATCTCTATGAGAATTTTGAATACATTCAACAACCCCTTAATCCTCATGACCCTCCTGTTGTTGAAGTAGGACCATCCAGTAAAACTATTGATCACCCTATCGAACAGGTCATTAATCCTATTGTTACGTCATCACAAGTCTATCCTAATGTTGCATTTATTACCTCTACACATACCTAAGGCACTTCAACCGATACTCCCACTTTTACAAATTTTCACTCTACAATCCCTCATGTTCCACACGATCTTGCTGGAACATCTTTACATCAGAGAATGCATACCCTTGCCAGACAGACACAACCGACCGCAGGACACATACCGACTGGAGGGAAACCACCATCTAGTGGACCGATCCTTCCCAGAGGATAACCATCCTATAGCAGGCCTACCCCTCCAGGGGGACAACCACCTTTTCATGTTCCTTCCAGAGGACAACCTCCCTTTGTTGGTCAAACCCCGGTTATTAATCCATTGATGGCAGGGGGGAAACCTTATTTTGTCGGGAACCCTTCACAATCCTGGGGAGTATCTTCAGGAGGCATGTTTACTCAACCCTACGTTGGGGGGAAATCATATCATAACCCACAAGGAGGAGTATCAAATCCTGTTCCTTCCAGACTATCTTACGGAAAACCTTATCCGAGCTTCCCAAATACCACCTGGATTCCTCAAGGACAACAACCTTATCCTCCCCAAGGGTCTAATTTTTATCCTCCCCACAGGGATAATGTGTATCCTCCTCAGGGATCGATTTCTTACCCTCCTCAAGGGAAAATTGTTTATCCCCCACAAATGAATCATCTGACCTCTAATCCTCATAACTCATCGGGCTATCCCCCACTAGCGAATGTTTCTCAACCCTCATCGAATCTTGTTTATCCTGGTCAACAACAACCATATGTAGGAGGACCTATTGGATACAATTATCCACCTAACCCATTTTATGGCCCTATTGGTGTCCCTATGCCACACCAGTATCATCCTCGGGTTAACTGACAATAACCCTTCCTTGCTACTCTGGATCTCCCAGACTTGTCTCGGTTGACCAACGATCCTATACTACATTCTCCCTATTGGCCAGTGATTCCTGCTAAATTACATTTTGATATCCCAAAGTTTGACAGTAAACCTAGAGAAGACCCAAATAACCATGTGATGAATTTCCATTTATGGTGTTCATCAAACTCCTTAATGGATGATTCTATACGTTTGTGTCTCTTCCAACGTACTCTTATGGGATAAGCAGCCAAGTGGTATATTTAACTTCCATGAGGTTCTTTTCAATATTTCAACTCCCTTTCCATGTCCTTTCTCACACACTTTCAACTACCCATCCATAACAACATGGGTATCGAACTCTTGACCTCCCTTTGTCAGACCAACTCCATGCATATCTCTAATCACATTCATGAGTGGAGACGACGACGAAGGTTGATCAAAGCAATCATTCCCGGCCAATTATTGGCAAAGTGGTTCACTAAATCAGTTTTACCCTCGATCCCTCGTGACGTCACTATGGGCGGTGTAGTCACCGAGGAAGAAGCCATTGCTCGGGCTTAGTACTTAGATTTGGTTTATTCACAATCTGGTACTTTGTATGAGTTGATCCCAAATGCTACCTGTGCCACTATTGATCCGTCTAAACCTTCATCCACATCACATGCGGATGGATTTATCAGTTCCGTCAAGACCCAATCTACTTCATAGTCGACTGGAACTCCAAATCGATCTGCTTTGGCACCCACTCCCAGTTCAACCTCACTCTCCTATACCTCCCCCCCAACTCAAATCTCTGAGGTGAATGTAGTTAAATCTGCCCCTTCACAACAATCCGAAGGTAAGAAGAAGAAAAAATATAAACCCAAAAAGAATAATAATAATGAACAACCCAAAACTCAAACTCCATCGCCTACTACCGAAAAGAAACCACAGTGGAAACCGAAATTCCCATGTCTTATTTGTGGTGAGGATCACTACACTCAAGAATGTCCACATCACGACGAAGTTGCCAAACTTTTCAAAGGGAATTCCCAACCTGTTGTGTTAACACAACATTTTCCTCAGCAGCAATCCATGTTTTCTCAAACCCCCTCTCCAGGGGGAAGTTCTAACCACCCTCCTAATGATGAAGCCTCAATGAGTGCTCATATTTATATGTTCAATGGGATTGATTTGACCACCCACTCTACGAGATATGACACTCCGGCTAAACCTGACAAAGAAAAGGTCACTAATGGTTCTTTACCAGATCCATCTCCTGCATCCGTTAGTACTCCTTATGTTAGTCCTCCATCAAGGTCACTTCAGATCGAGAAGCCTGCATTCGACTCTATATTACGCCCTCCCAAGAGCACCATTCGTAAATCTACTTTTAATCCTAGTTCACGTGTTGCCCAAAACTACAACATTGTTGAAGATTTGGCGCAAGCACCATGTGTTATGTCTGCATTGGAAGTTCTACAGCACTGCCCGAGTCAACGTAGAATGATCTTGAATTTTATTGGTGCCATTGATCCTGATTCATCCAATAATATCACGTTTAACCTGGACAATTTTAAGTCACGACTTTCTCGCCAACTTGCTTTTCAAATTGATGTTGTTTTTCATAACCAACACATTCACCGCACTATCTTGGATGAGGGAGCCTCTACTTGTGTCATGTCTTTAGCTTGTTGGAAAGGATTAAAATCACTCACACTTAACAAATCCCCTACGACGTTACGCGCATTTGATGGGCGAGGTTTTCATCCTCACGGACTCTTGCAGTCCTTAGCCATTCAGTTGGGTGGCAAAATTGTCTCTGTTGACTTCGAGGTGGTCGATGCTACCCTTGATTACAACTTGTTACTAGGAAGAAGTTGGTTTTATGCCATGACTGTCATCGCTTCATCGATGTTTCAATGTGTACAATTTCCTCATCAAGGCAGAATTGTCACTATCGATCAGTTAGATTTTTGTACACCCGACGCTCGCACTCCCGTTACCAATAATATTCCTTTCTTGGGAGATCACAAGATCACGTATGAAAGTTTTGGTGTGGGTCTGTTAAAATACTCTTCCCTTATGGGTACTTTCCCTGCACCACTTCCTCCTACCACACAACATATTGTCGCAATCAATATGATCTCTACTATGGCCTACCAGTCTTTGGAATCATCTGATCCATGGATTGTACCTAGTCCTTTAGAGTTCGATACATTAGGTGACACTATGCCACTTGGTCCTGTCGAGGATTCATACGTTTCTATTCAATCTGCCTCTCCCTCCTCAGATGACTAACATCTATTGGAACCTGACACTTACTCGATGCCATCTTGGTTGAACTCCTTGCCTTCTGCTTTTGACTACATTTCCCAAGATTTTTCCTTCAAACGAATCCATTATGGAAATGCTTAGAATTAACGAAGTACCTTGGGATGATAACCATCATAAATCTTCTTTTCTTCCACCTCTCAAAGAAATTCAGGAAGATATACACTCTATCTCCCTCCCCAATGTTGTTGATTCTTCGCAATCTCCTATACTTACCCAGGATACAATTTTTGAGGGGAATTTGGGAAACATCTCTTATACGGTCATTATTGATATTTTGATCAAAGAAGGTGTCGTGGAAAATATTAATCTTGGTGCTAATTGTTCACCCGAGGAATTGGTTTCTTACATCG
Organism: Picea engelmannii; assembly: GCA_009831015.1. Classification (NCBI taxonomy): domain Eukaryota; kingdom Viridiplantae; phylum Streptophyta; class Pinopsida; order Pinales; family Pinaceae; genus Picea; species Picea engelmannii. The sequence goes on along the minus strand of ML827422.1, from coordinate 80,638 downwards.
CTTTATTTAAATAATTTTGTGTTGTCTTTGCTTGGACCCAGAGGAAATGCCAGGGATTGATCCTTCGATCATTGTGCATGAAATTAAAACTTACCCAGGTGTTAAACTTGTTCGACAAAAAATCCGCCCGGTACATCCCAAGAAAACTACAGCCATAAAGGAAAAAGTTGAGAAATTATTGAAGTTTGGCTTCATCTATCTTGTCCCCTTGAGGGAATGGGTTTCTAACATTGTTCTAGTTGCTAAGAAACAAGGGACCATTCGTGTCTGCATTGATTATAGGGATCTTAACAAGGCTTGTCCAAAAGACAATTACCCCACACCCTTCATCGACCAAATCATTGATAATTGCACTGGCAGCGTGATTTTCTCTTTCATGGATGGATTCTCAGGATACAACCAGATTGACATTCTACCTGCTAATCAACATAAGATGGCCTTCATCTGCCCATGGGGAACTTTCACTGATCGGAAACTACCATTTGGTCTCAAAAATGCTGGTGCTACTTTCCAGCAGGCTATGTCATATGCTTTCCATGGTATCAAACATATTGCGGAACCTTACCTCGATGATTTGCATGCCCATTCATCCAATCGATCAGACCATATTGGTCATCTACAGGCTATTTTTCTTCGATGTCGGTTCTACCGTATTCGTTTGAACCCATACAAGTGAATATTTATTGTCGAATCAGGTCGAATCCTCAGTTTCATTGTCTCCAAAGATGGGATTAGGGTGGATCCTTTAAAGATTAAAGCTATCATGGATTTACCTCCGCCTAATAATTTGACACAACTATAAAGTTTGCAAGGGAAAGCAAACTTTCTTTGTTGTTTTATATGTAACTACACTGAGATTACCAAAGGATTTATGCGATTGTTGCAAAAAGACACTCCTTTCATTTGGGATGACATTTCTCAATGATCTTTTGATGCTCTTAAGCATGCATTAACCAACACTCCTTTGTTACATCCTCTAAATTATACGCAGGCCTGTATACTTTACTTAGCATCCTCTACTTTCACCATCGCTATGGTGTTAGTTCAAGAGGACCCTAACGGTGAGGAACATGTGATATGCTATCTAAGCAAAAGTCTATCTGGTCCCGAGCTTCGGTATTTTCATGTTGAAAAGTTGGCTCTGGCAGCCGTCATTTCTGTCCAGAGATTTCGCTATTACATCTTGCTACGCACTACCATGGTTATTGTGGACTCTAACCCCATGTATCATATTTTGACACATCAAGTCCTTGGGGGAAAATACTCCAAATGGATCATCATCCTTCAGGAATTCGATCTTGAGTTTGCTAAGTCCAAAGCCAAAAAATCCTTGGTGTTTGTGGAAATTATATGCAACCTTCCCCATGTTGATAAATATATTGAGCTTAGAGATTCTCTCCCTGATGAATATATATTCCTCATTAGCATGTTCGATCCTTGGTATGGAGATATCCTTCTTTATCTTCAAACCCAGCGTTTTCAGTCTGATATTTCCCGTGAAGAACGTCGTCGTATTCGTCACCATTCTAGACCCTACCTTATCATTGGCGACACTTTGTATCACCGAGGTATTGACACTATCCTATGACATTGTTTAACTCATGACAAGGTTGAACATGTTCTTAATGATTTTCACCTTGGAGCATGTGGCAGTCACCTTTCTAGGATGGCTACAGCTCAGAAAATTTTACATGCCGGTTACTTTGAGCCCTCTATTTTCAAAGATTGTATTGAGGCTTTCAAAAAGTGCCCACCCTGCCAAGTTTTTCATAAAAAGGAACGTACCCACCCCACTCCGCTACACCTTGTTGTCGCCATCAGCCCCTTTTCAAAATGGGGCATTGATTTCATGCAGTGTAAACCTACCTCAGTCGGGGGGCACGGTCATATTATCGTGGTCGTTGATTACTTCACAAAATGGGTTGAGGCTATGCCTACCTTTATGACTGATGGTCGTACTGCAGCTCTTTTCATCTTCAACCACATCATCACTCACTTTGGTGTTCCACAAGCCATTGTCACTAATCATGGTTCACACTTTCAAAACCAGATGATGAGTGAGTTACATGCCGAGTTGGATTTTCGCCATGAGAACTCATCCCCTTACTATCCTCAAGAAAACAGACAAGTTGAAGCTATCAACAAGGTCCTTAAAACCATGATTCAACATATGGTAGGGGAAAACAAAACATCTTGGCATATACAACTTTTCTCTGCTCTCTAGGCTTACCGTACTTCAATGAAAACTGCTACTAGATTCACTCCTTTCCAGTTAGTATATGGCATAGAAGTCGTATTACCAATCGAGTGTGAGATTCCCTCGTTGAAACTCAAAGTAGAACTCTTGCCTCACACTTCTGCTAAAGAAGAACGTTTCCTATATCTGACTAGATTGGATGAAACACGTCGTGATGTTGCTCTCATTAATGAGACATATCAAAAGAGAATGAAGAGTCAATATGACAAATCCATCCACCCTTGTACTTTTTCAAAAGGAGACCTAGTCCTCGTTTATGACTAGGCTCGTGATAAGTTAGGGAAAGGAAAGTTAGAACCTCTGTGGCATGGTCCTTACATCGTGAAACGTGTTTTACATATAGGTGCCTACGATCTAGTTGACTACGATGGAATCTCCCTTGGTGAGCCCCGCAATGGGATTTACCTTAAGAAGTACTATGCATAGAACATGTAGCATGTGTGCTTTGTACACTATTGTATTTTAGTTTTGGTGTGTCTTTTTTCTATTGCGTGTACGAGTCTTGTCTTAGCCACTTATACTTTGTCTTGTGATTGCGTGCACACATGACATATTCCCTTCCTATCTTTGTCGGGTTTGCGGATGGCGCTAGTCGACACACCTAGAATATTTATTTTGCAGCTTGGGTCATTTACCACTCTGATGAGTTGGTGATTTTAGGAGGTATTTGCTTAGGATCGACAACTAAAAACATGGCAGAATATCATGTTGTCATCAGACTTTTAACCGAACCCTCCTCCCTAGGTATATCTCGTATGATCATTAACCTAGGATCTCAACTCGTGGTCTTTCAACTTAATCAGATCTACTCCATTCACAATCCTATCCTATTGTGTCTCCACCTACGAGTTCATCATCTTGAAATAATGTTTGAATTTATCGAATACAAACACATACCAAGAGGACTTAATACAACTTCGGATTCGCTAGCAAATTATATCATGGATCGATATCTCGCACATAGATTATTTTTCATAAAGGAAAATAAATCATATAAAATAAATCACATGTAAAATAAATGCATCACATTAAGACATTATCATTTGAAAACATCATTTGGCACCACAAAATCTCAGATATGTATATATATACTGCGTGATAGAAGATGTTTGATTACATCAAAAAGTACATAGAAGGGCAAAATTTTGGGTCCTCATGCCCATAACATCGTCATACATATTATATAAAAACATCAGAAATATCCTAGTCATCTTGCATCACGTTGTGCTCTGAGTAGCACACTACTGCACAGGCCACTCGTCTAAGTAGGAAGTTCAGGCTCTCAGGAACTCCCACAGTATGTCTCTGTAAATGCAAGGGTAGATCTTGCCTCCTAGGAGGAGGGACACCCATCGTGAGACCACAGAGATTTCTCTCAATCTCCCAGAGACCTCCTGTCGCTACCTCATGATCCACAACTATCTGAGCATCTCCACGATGCCCCAGTGTCGTCATCTATGTCGGACGTGTTTCTCCTCTGTCTGCACGATGAAACAATACATCTTTCAAAAGCTCTTCTAAATACACATAAAAATAATATAGACTTTAAAATCAAAACACACTTGACAAGGTTTTTTTTGTTTCTTACCTGACGCATCCAAGTCCATTCCATCTGGAAGAACCAGGTCCATGCTACCGCGGAAATCTACTCCGGCGTATGGAAAATCCTCAATGACGATTAGTTGACATCTTAGCCAAGCAAAGAAGTCACCTGTGATTATGAACTCTGACTCTGTCCCCAGCCTCAGAGAAACTCGTCCAACCCTCCATGTGTGGTTCACCCATCGGTCGTACTACCTATGCAATCTTTGGTTGCATCTGTGGAATTTGCTCTAGGAAGAAAGAAACCAAAAACGAACCGTATCCAAACTGCTTCTACTGCCCCATCCTGCATCTCGAAATTTGCTCCTTCACATTTTGAAGGAATGTTGCACTCCAGTTAAATACAGTTGGCTCCATACATTGTAAAGCATAGGCCATCTGCGATCTCGAAGCCAAGTGTGTGCTGGTACTACCTGCCAAACTCATGATGGAAAATAAGATAGATCGAAGAGGTAACTCCCTAACATCTTTTATCATGATTATGCCTCCCACCAATCTCGATCCTGGAATGCAATGATTTGCCAGATATTCTTCTGCGGGTACTGGAAGTGCCCACTGTCCAGATAAGATAATAAGGGCCCCTCTCTTTGAGAGGACGGTCAGAAAATAAACATCTTGTAACTCAATGGTGAGAAACTGTGGCCCAATTTGGAATCCTTGTTCAACAGTGTTCCATAACATGATCATGTACTCAAGAAGGAGGACTTCCTTCTTCATCTTCTGCATTTTAAAAAACTTGAGGAGACTGCAATTCCTCAATGTGGCCCTTGATCAGGGGTTTTGAAAAGAAGCCACATCATTAAGCTCATGCTCACGCTCCTTCCACTCAATCATGACTTTTTGCCAAGTGTAACCTGCAACCATCATCAACAAAAATCCATTAGTCATGTTACTTTAACAAAATTTTGGGTAATTTTATCTTTAACATCACTTTATTTTTGGTTTATTACACCAGTGCCCCCTTAATTCCTTGATCAAAGTGCTAGCGCCCCCCTAAAAGGCTCACAGAGAGTTGAAATTTCGAGTAGCGCTCCCCCTATCCCTTTAGGGGAGCGTCGAGCCTCCTCAGTGCTTGGGGCTCTCTAGGGCGTCAAATTTAAAGCAAAAAATTACCTAAAACCAAATTTTAAACCATGCAAAATGTTTGGAAGGTGTCAAGGACCAACCTGATCCAGATGGAAGAAGAAATGGTTGACTGTAGCTCTGGCACCGATGACTCCAAGAATCGCCCTCCAAAGTCAATTTCTCCACTAATAGAAGTTTTGGCACAAATGAATTGATAAAAAACATTTTTGACCCTATATTATTATTATGGATTTCATTTTTTGCTAAAACTATAGTTTATTTGGGTTTTCAAAATCATTTTGGAGATATTATTAATACCCTGGTATGCAGCTTTTTCATTATTGGCAGGTTTCGAAGCGATTTTGTTTGATTTTATCTAGTCGCATCAACGAGCATGGTCTTAGTTCCTTCTCACGCTCGAAAAAAAATGAGAACGCAACCGAGTAGACTTTTATCTCTTTTTCGAACTCGCATGGATACACGAAAAAGGAACCCCCTGGAGTCGTCTTTTAGCTCTTTTCAGACTCTCGAAACATGAAAAGATTTTCGAGTGATCTTGCTTCCTTTCACGCTCGTTAAAATGTTTGAAAGGGCATCTTTAGAGTGGTAGTTTATCTATTTTTCGGCCTTGCAGGACTAACATTACGAAAAAGGACAACCCTGGAGTCGTCTTTAAGTTATTTTCAGACTCTCTAAACATGAAAAACCACTGAGTTTTCCTTCTCTGGACTCGTTAAAAAATTATACATTGAAGGGCCCATATGGGACCGAACCCTTACTTCTTCCAGTTCATTAAACAAAGGAAGAGGGACTTACCGAAGGTGAATTATATCGAGCATGTGTTACCCTCCTCGATCTTATTAAATTAAAACGAGGTACTCGTCTATCTGGATGGGGGGGGAAATTGAAGGAATCAAGACAGGCTATTTTTGAGAACATCACAGGTCACTCTTATTGTCACCCTTGAATACGGCACTTTGTCTTTGAATACACTTTAATCTGTTGAACATCTGCACTGAACCAATCCTCTGAGTTTCTTTACTCCTTTAGGTCACCCGATGAAAGTCACAGTATCCATTGCATCATCGTGTTTTGGTCCATGTCATGTTTTGTTGTTGTGCCTCAGTGTTCAAGGGAAGTATCTTCCTCGAGAGTCAACCATCACAAATTTCTTGTTTCAAAACCTGTGTCAGTCCGTTCTCATCTGATCCACCACCTTATATCTCTATGTCATTTTTGTTTCGTTGATGGGGGATACATCAAGGCCCTCCTTCGACGAGTCTGTTCCTGTTGACTTCAACACATTATTCAGGAACTAGACTTAGAAACCAGTTAGTACCTTGGTACCTACATGCCTCAATGGCAGACCTCCTCGCTTCTGACAGTGGGTTTACATCATTGACCTCTGATTGGATGATTCCACAAATGTTTGACTTCAGCTCATTTATTCACATTCGCTAAAATGTACTAGGGTACCTTGGGAATCATTGACATCAATGGTGATTTCCCTCGCACTTGTTAACGGTTTACCTCATTGACCAGTAATGAAGTGGTCTTTACCATGTTTGACTTCAGAACTTCTATTCACATGGTTAGATTCGTACCGCATCAGGATCGTTAAGAAGAACCTGGGTTGAGTGGTCACTCTGATATATACTTTACCCAGGTTGCGATGGAGTTTCTTTTGAGAATATTGATGTATATATTGTCACATAGATCCACATTGTATTGGTCCCTGGCTATGTTTCATCATCTCATAGATCCACTATGTATTTTTCGTGGCTACCATCAGTTCATGTCATGGAAGTATAGATCCACATTGTATCTTTAGTGGATATACCTTTTTCATCAATATGATTATGGATCTGCAGTGTATTTTATGGCGGCCATACCTGGAAAGTATTTATCACTCAAGCATAGGAATTCCTACCTTGGGTTTGAAACATAACATAACATTTGTCTGATGGTTGTATGCAGCTTCTATCAGGTTCTTCGAGTCCATACCCTTGCTTCGAAAAGTCTACAAAGTACTTCAGTCATCAGTTTTCGTCTTCTAACTTCGCACTTTGGGGGGCAATCTGTTACACATCAAAATTACTCACTTCAATGATGGCTTACTGTCATTATTGCAAGTGTCGCACTTTTGCCACAATTATCACAAATATTACAAGTGTTGCAAGTGTCGTAGATATCATATTGTCATATTTCTCATGTCATATCCCAAATGACATCACAGGAACACTTGAGACATCCTTTGTGACTGGTTAAAAGAAGGATATGTCATTTGGAAAAGATTATAAACTTTTGTCTTGAGAAAAGACCACTTGAAAAGCATTTTTGAAGGGCAGTGCTCCCCTACCCACTTGCAGGGAGTGCTAGCGCTCCTTGCCCTCCTTTGGGGGAGCGTTGCAACTCTCTGTACACCATTCTAAGGGAGCGTTGAACTATTGAGGAAATCAGGGGAAGATCCCCCTTATCTCTGAAGTCAGTTTGATTTGAATTTCAGGTCAAGGCTGAATCTTGGGGAAGATCCATAACCGATGGATAAAGATCCTCAACCTATCCCAAGAATCTCTAAGGTGGTTAAGCCTCTCAAAGCCTATATAAGGAGGCATATTCATGGTGAAAGGGAGAGAATAATCAGTGAAAAGTATTGTCATTTTTATTGTGGATCATTTGATCAAGGGTTGGACAAGGAGAGCTTAGTGAGGTTGCTACATCTGCATCTACACTTTGTAAGCAGCTTATTTTGTTCTCATTAATACATGTGATTGGCCTGTTTCCTTCAAGATTGTGTACATTTGCATGAACTTGTCTCTTTTGGATAAATATACCTTTGAACTAATCATGGTAGAATAGGAAGTATGCTTTGTCTTGGTTGTTTATGGGATTGCGGGACTCGTTAAAGGACTTGGAGATCAAGCCCAACTTGGATTGAGTGAGGACAAACTTCGTAAAAAGGTGCTCTTACTTCCTTCATCTTCTCTATTGATTAACTTAGTTATGTTTAAAGGAAAGTCAGTGTTCAACGTTAGCACTTTTCTGTCTTGGTCATAGGGGTCTAAGATCCAAGAGGGAATTCACCTATCCGCAGGGGGATTTTCCTATAACATCCCTACAAATGACTAGGGTGATTTTTTTGAAACAAGGGTTGTATGTGGTTGTTCACAATGTAAAGGAATAAGAAAATTGTCTTGTTGAGTGAGTGCTAAAGAATTATTTTCAAGATAAACTTCTATATGTTGATGGATGTATGTCTCCTACAGTTATTCCTAACCCCATAAGTGAAGTTAGGCATACAAAGGAAAAACCTAAATTTAGGCATTTTCTTGAGCTTATGAGAAATGTGTCTAGCACAGCCAACCCGAGCATGTTCCCTACTATCCCATCATGAATTGATAAGTGTTTAGATACCCAAGAATAAATTTTCGGACCTATTAAAACTAGGTAATCTAAGTTGGTGGGTGGAATAGTGAAGAGTTTGCTAAAGAGAAATACACAATATAATATTTTTCAATATGGTGTTAGAGAAGACCTTTTAGATATTTTCTTACCTCCAACTTTGGAATTTGCTTACAAGACATCATTTAACCACACTCTCTTTCATTCATGGGTCAATGTTAAACCATTTCTTACAATTGGATAACTTTTCCCCTTTTTTGGTAACAACTATGTAATTTCCCCCTCTAAAGTCTTATGAGAATATCTAGGATTTTTTATACTCATCCATGGTTGTTAAAACAAGGAGTCTTGAAGTTATTTAAATGTGATATAACATTACTCCCATATTGACTATTTGAGGATTGCAACATGTAGATATAGCATATCATCATACAATTTTCTTTTACATGGTGATAAACTCAAAATCACGTTTATATTGATGGAAAACCATATATAAATGAAAATATTGTAGTATTTATTAATAGTTTAAGGTGAAGTAGATTTTAGGAAATTTTCATATTTATGGCATGTGAAAATTACAAAGAGGATTTTGTGTCCATGACATTTCCAAAAACATATGTTTGTGCAATTCGTAAACACAATTTGAATCCTATGATGAATTGTTCATTAATTACCATTTTTATAGGGAAAAATGTTGATTGCTTATGATGATAGGTGGATGGTCTTCTTATTGATGCCCCCATGGGGAGAAATAAAAGAGGCTCTGTAGTCATGTGTTAGTATGATATACAAAACTACCTATTATTTTAATTAATGTATATTTATGTTTTCAAAGTTACTTTGTGTTCATTATTTATGTGAATCGTTGATGTATCATAGTTGATGTTTATAACATCATTATATATAACATGCTTAATCATAGGTGATGTTTATGGTTCATTTGAATTTGTAAGCTTTTATTACTTAAATGGTTGAATGTGCAAATGATGATGACCACGGAGTAAAATTTGTGTACAAGACATCATTTAACCACACTCTCTTTCGTGCATGGGTCAATGCTAAACCATTTCTTACAATTGGATAACTTTTCCCCTTTTGTGGTAACAACTATGTAATTTCCCCGTCTAAAGTCTTATGAAAATATCTAGGCTTTTTAATACTCATATGTGTTTCACAAAGAGAGAAAACATATTTTGTCTTTTGGTCTATAGTAACATATAAGTTACAATTCGGGGTATAAGCTACAATGGAGTTTTCATTGTGTCTTTAAACACCAAATGAGATCACCCTTGAAAAAAATGGTAATAAATGGCCCTTGTCATTCCTAAGGGATGGAATACAAAAACAAGAGATGATGTTGGCAAGTGATGATTCTGATTTTCATCATCGTCATCGTCGTGATAGGGAATAGGAATGCCATCATCACCATCGTCATCATATTCATCGTCGTGCTCATTGTCATCATCATCATTGTCACCATTGTTAATCAACATTGTTGACATCCTAATCCTCATCATCATCGTCATAGTCATCATTGTCATTGTCATTGTCATCGCAATCGTCATCCTTGTCATTATCATATCATTATGATCATCGTCATCGATTCCATACCGTGTGTTGGCCACTCACAATGACATGTGCCAATTTTTGAAAGGTTAATTCCTTATCCATAATATATATTGTATATTATATACAATATACAATATATATTTTATATATTTATAATTTATATAATATATAATATATATAACAAAAAATTATGTTTGTGACTCCATATTCCGACTGCCCTCAAAAATTGTAACTATCGATCTACTCCATATTCCGACTGCCCTCAAAAATTGTAACTATCGATCTACTCCATATCCCGACAACCATCACTCGAGAGTATATCCTGACGACTTGAGAGTATATCTCTACTGCATGCCCTAGCTCCCATATCCCGACTACACCCTAGCTCCCCACTGCCCTAGCTCCCTAGCTCCCTAGCTCTTGCCTCTCGATTGCACCCTAGCATCCTGAGTTCCCTTGCTCCCCTCTCGATAGAGATCACTCGTGATCAGATATCCAAACACTAGCGGCCCGGCTCGAGAGAGGAGACATAGGAGATAGCGACCCAACTCGAAAGAGGAGACAAAAGAGTTCCCAGGCTCAACAGAGGAGCCATGCCACCAAAATTGGTAAGTGAATCCTCCCATATCTACGATACGTATTTTAGAACTACACATAGAAATGAATTCTATGCCATGGAAATTGTTTCATCAACAAATTAGTAAACTACAAATTTGTGCAATCCCTGTAACTTTGTTTTGAATCGAATATCAACTAATGAGTTATCGATTGATGAGGAAATATCCCAAGGGTAAGTGTTCTTTGGACACTCTTTCCATAGTTGAGTTCTATGTGCAAGGCATTAGGTTTTAACTGGTGTCAATTTTTGTTAAATGAATTGTTCACTACCTGAGGGGATTCATATGTTTTTGTTCCCTAGTGCACAGTGCTATTAAAAACAATCTGAGTTACCAGGCAATATGCACTAGGGCTAGTGATTTCTTAGTTTATTGAACCCATCTTGGAAATGGTCAAGCTTTAGGAGCAAGGGGAGAAGTTAGAGTAGGAAGTCCCTCCTCACTATATTTGTCAAAAAAATAATTATCATTCATACTGTTATCTCCTAAAATAGCACTGTCATTTTGTCAAATTTTAGGTGATAGGAAGAGGTCCAAAAATTTGTTTCTAAATTTTTTTAGGTGGGTTAGATGGTCTACTTTCTGAAAATAAACTTGGAACAAGTATTGGATTTGGTCTTCTCAAGAAAAAGCGAGAATCTCAGGTTTCAGTGATTTAGGCGGGCCTAAAAAGCACTCATTAACCACCGAAAGCAGAGCTTTCGGTAGTTAACAGGCTAAATTCAGGTCTAGTTTAACCACCAAAAGTGCAGATTTTCCAGAAATAACCTGCCTTGGGAAAAATATTTTTTCTCAGCCGTGGAAAGTTTGTTTCACACACTCAAATAGTCGATTGACAACTACACATCCTAAGATTTCGAATGGTTCTTTAAGATCTGAATTTGGAGCTTGGGAAGGTAGTCAAAAGTCCCACACAAGATCAGGTAGAGTTTTCAGAAATGTGAAATTTCAAAATACTCAGGTTGGCAAATTTTGTAAATGCAGAGGTTCGATAAATGCATGCACAACTGGATTTATAAGTGTTTGACAGGTTTTAATTGAAGGCATTATATCATGAGGAAGAGCCCTGAACAAAGGGAATTTGTATTGAGTTGTAAGGTTGAAGTTGCCCATCGCCAAGCTGCCAGAATTAAAGTCATCAATCTTTCACTGAGCTGATTTCAGAGCATCAGATCTTGAGATCGCAGATGTCAAAGATTTTGCATAATATCTTTTCTGTTGGATATGAATTTGATCTCCACTGCCACATTTAACTCATTGAATCAGTTGGATGGATATCCTCATCAACATGTCCTCTAGTTGATCGCATACAGCCAAGTCAACAAATTGAGTCCACATGTCAAAACCTAATGCATCAAGTCAAACAAATCAACACCTTGCATATACAGAAATTCATTATCAATTTGATTCTGATTAACTCTTTTGTTTCACGTGACTTTCATAAAACCAAGTTCCAAGAGATATCGCCATGATGATTTTCCATTTGAAATCCCTTTGATTTAGGAATCAAATCTTAGTTTGTTGTTATTTCTCATCTCTATCTCACAGAATCTGAGTCATTGTGATTCTCATGCAAATTAATTCGCCACAGATCCGTTTTTCGAAAGTTACATCTTTCGGTGGTTAACAGGCCTAAATTTTGCCTTCCTTAACCACCGAAAGCAGACTTTCGGTGGTTAAAGCACCCAGTTTTTTCCAGTGTTAACCACCAAAAGCCTGTCACTGCCAGATTTGTTGAAAACATGCCCAGATCGAAGTTTTATTGATTCGAATCACTTGAAACAACTTTTAATGGATAGATGTTGAATTATAGAGTCAGATTCAATGTCCATTTTTGATGCATAAATATAAAAAGAGGTGTTCAAATCAGTTTTGGTACCTATTTTGGTGGCAACAAATTAGGGTTTTGGCACAACTCAGCAAATTCGAATTCTATCTTTTGGAAGAGTCATAAAACAACCTTGGGAGGCTAGTCTGCACCGCATCGGGACTCTACTACCTCTGAAGACTATCATATGTGGGATTGACCTCATCTTGAGGATCTTTCCTTATTTTTTGTAAATATAGTTTTGACTTTCTATATTTAGTAAATCTGATCCATTCTTTTAGGATCTGAAAACTGTATTGTAAAGTTATAAAGCTGAAGACAAAAGATGAACTAAGGGTTCGATTTTGAGTTCTATATTCTATTGTTTTTGTATGAAAGACATTTTCTTTAATATATCAAGCCTACAAGCTTCTTTCATTTGTTATTGTCAGACCCTCCTTCATCTTTGTCTATGCATATGAGTGGAATTCGTTCTTTTGTCTCTGTTTAATGGTCCTATGGTAACTGTCATCTTACTTTTGACTGTTAAGCAAGAATCATAAGCATCTTTGGCTAGTTTGTTGACCCATCATATATATGGTTTATGTATGTTTTGGTTAACTGATTGGTTTTATTATCCATTTGTTATACAAATCTATCTGATAAATAGCTCTTGAAGGCCTTGTATTGCATGAATATAGTTAGACTGTCTTGAAGATACAATCCAGAGATTAAGATATTCATCTTGATCCAAACCCACACCGATTATTGAGAAAATAGTTTCCAAAAAGATTAAGTTACCAGGCATCTCTGACTTACAACCTAGGAGAGTTTCCTGGAGCGATAACAAATTGGCATCGTTGCTAGGGAGAGGAGATCGAAGCTCAGCTTCCTTGGGAGATGACATAGATCTGATCTTTGATGATAAACAAAGGTTGGACACTACATTGGTTGTAATCATCTATCTGGCGACTCCATGAAGGACGGATTCAGTGGAGACTCCATGATATTCAAATGTCAAAAGTGTTTGTTGCTCTTTTGGCTTGGAGGTTTGCACCTCTTGACTTCTCTTCAGTTCCTGGTTTCCCACATCCAGTACCTAATATGTCAGAATGGGGAGATTTTCTGCCTATCTTCAAGGAGAGCAAAGAAGACAATCCTACAGAACACCTCCTCAAGTTTCATGAGTGCATGGATCTATTAGATCTACAACATGAAGATGTTCGTATGAAGATGTTCATATTTTCATTGTATGGTGATGCACGTCAATGGTATTTTTCTTTACCTCCTTCCAGTATTTCATCATTGAAGTATTTTCACAGCGCATTCACTGAGCACTATAAAAGGTACTATTCAGATGACTTTGCATTCAATAATTGTTGTGAAGAATATGAATTGCATTCTCAGGTTGAAAATGTAAATAGAGAAGAATATCTTCTTCATCATCTACATCATATCTCTAATGATCTTCATGATGGTGTGCTTTCACATCAACATAAACTAGAAATGGATTATAAAAGAGTTGAATGTTCTCTAGATACATATGGAAATGATCAACTTTCTGTTGGTCAGATATCCATTGAAATAAGTAAAGCTAGCCCACAATTTTCAGATTTGCAGATCAAGAGAAGTGGTAGTAACTGTGAAGAACAAGATTTTCAGAAAACATCTAATCTCCAAGAAGGACAGCAAGAGGATTATATTTCTCCTTATGTACCTTACATGTCAATGTTAGATGAGAAGGATGAATATGATGAGGTAAAAGGTGATATGTTTTCAAATCTATCTCAAGATCCTATTGTTGATCACTCTATGCAAGAATCTTCATCTCTATCATTAGAAATTGTTCTTGATGTTCCCATATTTGATAAATATAGTGATGAGGAAGAAGACTTTAAGTCTTGTGAAGGATTGTTGACTACTAAAATTTCATCTAGTCCTACTTTTCAGCAAAAAGATGATCAGAGATGTTGTCATAAATATCAGATTGCCTCCTTTGAAAACTCGAAATATGTTGAACAGACTGACATATCAGTAGAAGGCAGTTTCAAACCTGCAATAGATAGTCAGGGCAGCTTTCAGTTTTTTGATTGCAGCACACACGAAGAAGAGGATGATGAGGGCAGCTTAGAGTTTCCAGATTTGCAAAGACTGTCTAATCCTCAGCTAGAACATCAAGAAAATTGCAGCATATATGAAAAGGAAAATGACGAGCAGAAAGGTTCAAGTCAGAAATTGAGTTTGTATTTTTCTCCAACAGAGATCAAGCAGTCTACATTCATCATTGAGTTTTGTGAAGGAAAAGAAGAGCAGCATTACAGTCAGTTGGATCAGCAACTCAAAGAGGTATTTCATTATGACTTTAATGACCCTTTTGTCAACTATTTGGAATCTATGAACAGTGTATGTGCAAAAGTTTTTTTATCACTTGGAAATTGGTCTGATCGTCTATTCAAATCTCTTTGTTGTTGGTTATCCATTTCATTATTGTTTGGGTCAAGATCAAGGAGTTTAGCAGTAAATCAGTTTCTGATGTGGCTGCATTGGAAATTTGATTTTACTTGATAAATCTGCCTTTATTAATTAGTGTAGAAGTAGGCAGAAGAATAAGCTCGCCATATGAGCAGCTAGATCTTTTCATTTGTTGAGCTCCTAAATAAGCAGGGAAGGTTACAGGCAAGTTACAGGCAGGCTACAGGCAAGCTATAGGCAGGTTGCAGGTTTGCAGAGGAACAGTTGCACAGGCCACATGACTCCATAGCCCAACAGATAAGGTGACTGGAACTACTTGTTCTTGGAACCTCACTCGGATCCCTGAAGTCTTATGGTTCATAACAGTCGAAAACAAGGATGCATAAAACAAACGGATCCCTGATCCGAGAATAGTCGTGGAATCAAGTTAAAAACGTATTTCACATCTTCGTGACACGTAGTGTCACGAAGTGTGAATGATGAAGAA
>ML827422.1:20566-65260 GCA_009831015.1 Picea engelmannii | reverse complement strand
CCCCCATCCAGATAGACGAGTACCTCGTTTTAATTTAATAAGATCGAGGAGGGTAACACATGCTCGATATAATTCACCTTCGGTAAGTCCCTCTTCCTTTGTTTAATGAACTGGAAGAAGTAAGGGTTCGGTCCCATATGGGCCCTTCAATGTATAATTTTTTAACGAGTCCAGAGAAGGAAAACTCAGTGGTTTTTCATGTTTAGAGAGTCTGAAAATAACTTAAAGACGACTCCAGGGTTGTCCTTTTTCGTAATGTTAGTCCTGCAAGGCCGAAAAATAGATAAACTACCACTCTAAAGATGCCCTTTCAAACATTTTAACGAGCGTGAAAGGAAGCAAGATCACTCGAAAATCTTTTCATGTTTCGAGAGTCTGAAAAGAGCTAAAAGACGACTCCAGGGGGTTCCTTTTTCGTGTATCCATGCGAGTTCGAAAAAGAGATAAAAGTCTACTCGGTTGCGTTCTCATTTTTTTTCGAGCGTGAGAAGGAACTAAGACCATGCTCGTTGATGCGACTAGATAAAATCAAACAAAATCGCTTCGAAACCTGCCAATAATGAAAAAGCTGCATACCAGGGTATTAATAATATCTCCAAAATGATTTTGAAAACCCAAATAAACTATAGTTTTAGCAAAAAATGAAATCCATAATAATAATATAGGGTCAAAAATGTTTTTTATCAATTCATTTGTGCCAAAACTTCTATTAGTGGAGAAATTGACTTTGGAGGGCGATTCTTGGAGTCATCGGTGCCAGAGCTACAGTCAACCATTTCTTCTTCCATCTGGATCAGGTTGGTCCTTGACACCTTCCAAACATTTTGCATGGTTTAAAATTTGGTTTTAGGTAATTTTTTGCTTTAAATTTGACGCCCTAGAGAGCCCCAAGCACTGAGGAGGCTCGACGCTCCCCTAAAGGGATAGGGGGAGCGCTACTCGAAATTTCAACTCTCTGTGAGCCTTTTAGGGGGGCGCTAGCACTTTGATCAAGGAATTAAGGGGGCACTGGTGTAATAAACCAAAAATAAAGTGATGTTAAAGATAAAATTACCCAAAATTTTGTTAAAGTAACATGACTAATGGATTTTTGTTGATGATGGTTGCAGGTTACACTTGGCAAAAAGTCATGATTGAGTGGAAGGAGCGTGAGCATGAGCTTAATGATGTGGCTTCTTTTCAAAACCCCTGATCAAGGGCCACATTGAGGAATTGCAGTCTCCTCAAGTTTTTTAAAATGCAGAAGATGAAGAAGGAAGTCCTCCTTCTTGAGTACATGATCATGTTATGGAACACTGTTGAACAAGGATTCCAAATTGGGCCACAGTTTCTCACCATTGAGTTACAAGATGTTTATTTTCTGACCGTCCTCTCAAAGAGAGGGGCCCTTATTATCTTATCTGGACAGTGGGCACTTCCAGTACCCGCAGAAGAATATCTGGCAAATCATTGCATTCCAGGATCGAGATTGGTGGGAGGCATAATCATGATAAAAGATGTTAGGGAGTTACCTCTTCGATCTATCTTATTTTCCATCATGAGTTTGGCAGGTAGTACCAGCACACACTTGGCTTCGAGATCGCAGATGGCCTATGCTTTACAATGTATGGAGCCAACTGTATTTAACTGGAGTGCAACATTCCTTCAAAATGTGAAGGAGCAAATTTCGAGATGCAGGATGGGGCAGTAGAAGCAGTTTGGATACGGTTCGTTTTTGGTTTCTTTCTTCCTAGAGCAAATTCCACAGATGCAACCAAAGATTGCATAGGTAGTACGACCGATGGGTGAACCACACATGGAGGGTTGGACGAGTTTCTCTGAGGCTGGGGACAGAGTCAGAGTTCATAATCACAGGTGACTTCTTTGCTTGGCTAAGATGTCAACTAATCGTCATTGAGGATTTTCCATACGCCGGAGTAGATTTCCGCGGTAGCATGGACCTGGTTCTTCCAGATGGAATGGACTTGGATGCGTCAGGTAAGAAACAAAAAAAACCTTGTCAAGTGTGTTTTGATTTTAAAGTCTATATTATTTTTATGTGTATTTAGAAGAGCTTTTGAAAGATGTATTGTTTCATCGTGCAGACAGAGGAGAAACACGTCCGACATAGATGACGACACTGGGGCATCGTGGAGATGCTCAGATAGTTGTGGATCATGAGGTAGCGACAGGAGGTCTCTGGGAGATTGAGAGAAATCTCTGTGGTCTCACGATGGGTGTCCCTCCTCCTAGGAGGCAAGATCTACCCTTGCATTTACAGAGACATACTGTGGGAGTTCCTGAGAGCCTGAACTTCCTACTTAGACGAGTGGCCTGTGCAGTAGTGTGCTACTCAGAGCACAACGTGATGCAAGATGACTAGGATATTTCTGATGTTTTTATATAATATGTATGACGATGTTATGGGCATGAGGACCCAAAATTTTGCCCTTCTATGTACTTTTTGATGTAATCAAACATCTTCTATCACGCAGTATATATATACATATCTGAGATTTTGTGGTGCCAAATGATGTTTTCAAATGATAATGTCTTAATGTGATGCATTTATTTTACATGTGATTTATTTTATATGATTTATTTTCCTTTATGAAAAATAATCTATGTGCGAGATATCGATCCATGATATAATTTGCTAGCGAATCCGAAGTTGTATTAAGTCCTCTTGGTATGTGTTTGTATTCGATAAATTCAAACATTATTTCAAGATGATGAACTCGTAGGTGGAGACACAATAGGATAGGATTGTGAATGGAGTAGATCTGATTAAGTTGAAAGACCACGAGTTGAGATCCTAGGTTAATGATCATACGAGATATACCTAGGGAGGAGGGTTCGGTTAAAAGTCTGATGACAACATGATATTCTGCCATGTTTTTAGTTGTCGATCCTAAGCAAATACCTCCTAAAATCACCAACTCATCAGAGTGGTAAATGACCCAAGCTGCAAAATAAATATTCTAGGTGTGTCGACTAGCGCCATCCGCAAACCCGACAAAGATAGGAAGGGAATATGTCATGTGTGCACGCAATCACAAGACAAAGTATAAGTGGCTAAGACAAGACTCGTACACGCAATAGAAAAAAGACACACCAAAACTAAAATACAATAGTGTACAAAGCACACATGCTACATGTTCTATGCATAGTACTTCTTAAGGTAAATCCCATTGCGGGGCTCACCAAGGGAGATTCCATCGTAGTCAACTAGATCGTAGGCACCTATATGTAAAACACGTTTCACGATGTAAGGACCATGCCACAGAGGTTCTAACTTTCCTTTCCCTAACTTATCACGAGCCTAGTCATAAACGAGGACTAGGTCTCCTTTTGAAAAAGTACAAGGGTGGATGGATTTGTCATATTGACTCTTCATTCTCTTTTGATATGTCTCATTAATGAGAGCAACATCACGACGTGTTTCATCCAATCTAGTCAGATATAGGAAACGTTCTTCTTTAGCAGAAGTGTGAGGCAAGAGTTCTACTTTGAGTTTCAACGAGGGAATCTCACACTCGATTGGTAATACGACTTCTATGCCATATACTAACTGGAAAGGAGTGAATCTAGTAGCAGTTTTCATTGAAGTACGGTAAGCCTAGAGAGCAGAGAAAAGTTGTATATGCCAAGATGTTTTGTTTTCCCCTACCATATGTTGAATCATGGTTTTAAGGACCTTGTTGATAGCTTCAACTTGTCTGTTTTCTTGAGGATAGTAAGGGGATGAGTTCTCATGGCGAAAATCCAACTCGGCATGTAACTCACTCATCATCTGGTTTTGAAAGTGTGAACCATGATTAGTGACAATGGCTTGTGGAACACCAAAGTGAGTGATGATGTGGTTGAAGATGAAAAGAGCTGCAGTACGACCATCAGTCATAAAGGTAGGCATAGCCTCAACCCATTTTGTGAAGTAATCAACGACCACGATAATATGACCGTGCCCCCCGACTGAGGTAGGTTTACACTGCATGAAATCAATGCCCCATTTTGAAAAGGGGCTGATGGCGACAACAAGGTGTAGCGGAGTGGGGTGGGTACGTTCCTTTTTATGAAAAACTTGGCAGGGTGGGCACTTTTTGAAAGCCTCAATACAATCTTTGAAAATAGAGGGCTCAAAGTAACCGGCATGTAAAATTTTCTGAGCTGTAGCCATCCTAGAAAGGTGACTGCCACATGCTCCAAGGTGAAAATCATTAAGAACATGTTCAACCTTGTCATGAGTTAAACAATGTCATAGGATAGTGTCAATACCTCGGTGATACAAAGTGTCGCCAATGATAAGGTAGGGTCTAGAATGGTGACGAATACGACGACGTTCTTCACGGGAAATATCAGACTGAAAACGCTGGGTTTGAAGATAAAGAAGGATATCTCCATACCAAGGATCGAACATGCTAATGAGGAATATATATTCATCAGGGAGAGAATCTCTAAGCTCAATATATTTATCAACATGGGGAAGGTTGCATATAATTTCCACAAACACCAAGGATTTTTTGGCTTTGGACTTAGCAAACTCAAGATCGAATTCCTGAAGGATGATGATCCATTTGGAGTATTTTCCCCCAAGGACTTGATGTGTCAAAATATGATACATGGGGTTAGAGTCCACAATAACCATGGTAGTGCGTAGCAAGATGTAATAGCGAAATCTCTGGACAGAAATGACGGCTGCCAGAGCCAACTTTTCAACATGAAAATACCGAAGCTCGGGACCAGATAGACTTTTGCTTAGATAGCATATCACATGTTCCTCACCGTTAGGGTCCTCTTGAACTAACACCATAGCGATGGTGAAAGTAGAGGATGCTAAGTAAAGTATACAGGCCTGCGTATAATTTAGAGGATGTAACAAAGGAGTGTTGGTTAATGCATGCTTAAGAGCATCAAAAGATCATTGAGAAATGTCATCCCAAATGAAAGGAGTGTCTTTTTGCAACAATCGCATAAATCCTTTGGTAATCTCAGTGTAGTTACATATAAAACAACAAAGAAAGTTTGCTTTCCCTTGCAAACTTTATAGTTGTGTCAAATTATTAGGCGGAGGTAAATCCATGATAGCTTTAATCTTTAAAGGATCCACCCTAATCCCATCTTTGGAGACAATGAAACTGAGGATTCGACCTGATTCGACAATAAATATTCACTTGTATGGGTTCAAACGAATACGGTAGAACCGACATCGAAGAAAAATAGCCTGTAGATGACCAATATGGTCTGATCGATTGGATGAATGGGCATGCAAATCATCGAGGTAAGGTTCCGCAATATGTTTGATACCATGGAAAGCATATGACATAGCCTGCTGGAAAGTAGCACCAGCATTTTTGAGACCAAATGGTAGTTTCCGATCAGTGAAAGTTCCCCATGGGCAGATGAAGGCCATCTTATGTTGATTAGCAGGTAGAATGTCAATCTGGTTGTATCCTGAGAATCCATCCATGAAAGAGAAAATCACGCTGCCAGTGCAATTATCAATGATTTGGTCGATGAAGGGTGTGGGGTAATTGTCTTTTGGACAAGCCTTGTTAAGATCCCTATAATCAATGCAGACACGAATGGTCCCTTGTTTCTTAGCAACTAGAACAATGTTAGAAACCCATTCCCTCAAGGGGACAAGATAGATGAAGCCAAACTTCAATAATTTCTCAACTTTTTCCTTTATGGCTGTAGTTTTCTTGGGATGTACCGGGCGGATTTTTTGTCGAACAAGTTTAACACCTGGGTAAGTTTTAATTTCATGCACAATGATCGAAGGATCAATCCCTGGCATTTCCTCTGGGTCCAAGCAAAGACAACACAAAATTATTTAAATAAAGCGATGTAAGAAACCAATTCCTCGGGTGAACAATTAGCACCAAGATTAATATTTTCCACGACACCTTCTTTGATCAAAATATCAATAATGACCGTATAAGAGATGTTTCCCAAATTCCCCTCAAAAATTGTATCCTGGGTAAGTATAGGAGATTGCGAAGAATCAACAACATTGGGGAGGGAGATAGAGTGTATATCTTCCTGAATTTCTTTGAGAGGTGGAAGAAAAGAAGATTTATGATGGTTATCATCCCAAGGTACTTCGTTAATTCTAAGCATTTCCATAATGGATTCGTTTGAAGGAAAAATCTTGGGAAATGTAGTCAAAAGCAGAAGGCAAGGAGTTCAACCAAGATGGCATCGAGTAAGTGTCAGGTTCCAATAGATGTTAGTCATCTGAGGAGGGAGAGGCAGATTGAATAGAAACGTATGAATCCTCGACAGGACCAAGTGGCATAGTGTCACCTAATGTATCGAACTCTAAAGGACTAGGTACAATCCATGGATCAGATGATTCCAAAGACTGGTAGGCCATAGTAGAGATCATATTGATTGCGACAATATGTTGTGTGGTAGGAGGAAGTGGTGCAGGGAAAGTACCCATAAGGGAAGAGTATTTTAACAGACCCACACCAAAACTTTCATACGTGATCTTGTGATCTCCCAAGAAAGGAATATTATTGGTAACGGGAGTGCGAGCGTCGGGTGTACAAAAATCTAACTGATCGATAGTGACAATTCTGCCTTGATGAGGAAATTGTACACATTGAAACATCGATGAAGCGATGACAGTCATGGCATAAAACCAACTTCTTCCTAGTAACAAGTTGTAATCAAGGGTAGCATCGACCACCTCGAAGTCAACAGAGACAATTTTGCCACCCAACTGAATGGCTAAGGACTGCAAGAGTCCGTGAGGATGAAAACCTCGCCCATCAAATGCGCGTAACGTCGTAGGGGATTTGTTAAGTGTGAGTGATTTTAATCCTTTCCAACAAGCTAAAGACATGACACAAGTAGAGGCTCCCTCATCCAAGATAGTGCGGTGAATGTGTTGGTTATGAAAAACAACATCAATTTGAAAAGCAAGTTGGCGAGAAAGTCGTGACTTAAAATTGTCCAGGTTAAACGTGATATTATTGGATGAATCAGGATCAATGGCACCAATAAAATTCAAGATCATTCTACGTTGACTCGGGCAGTGCTGTAGAACTTCCAATGCAGACATAACACATGGTGCTTGCGCCAAATCTTCAACAATGTTGTAGTTTTGGGCAACACGTGAACTAGGATTAAAAGTAGATTTACGAATGGTGCTCTTGGGAGGGCGTAATATAGAGTCGAATGCAGGCTTCTCGATCTGAAGTGACCTTGATGGAGGACTAACATAAGGAGTACTAACGGATGCAGGAGATGGATCTGGTAAAGAACCATTAGTGACCTTTTCTTTGTCAGGTTTAGCCGGAGTGTCATATCTCGTAGAGTGGGTGGTCAAATCAATCCCATTGAACATATAAATATGAGCACTCATTGAGGCTTCATCATTAGGAGGGTGGTTAGAACTTCCCCCTGGAGAGGGGGTTTGAGAAAACATGGATTGCTGCTGAGGAAAATGTTGTGTTAACACAACAGGTTGGGAATTCCCTTTGAAAAGTTTGGCAACTTCGTCGTGATGTGGACATTCTTGAGTGTAGTGATCCTCACCACAAATAAGACATGGGAATTTCGGTTTCCACTGTGGTTTCTTTTCGGTAGTAGGCGATGGAGTTTGAGTTTTGGGTTGTTCATTATTATTATTCTTTTTGGGTTTATATTTTTTCTTCTTCTTACCTTCGGATTGTTGTGAAGGGGCAGATTTAACTACATTCACCTCAGAGATTTGAGTTGGGGGGGAGGTATAGGAGAGTGAGGTTGAACTGGGAGTGGGTGCCAAAGCAGATCGATTTGGAGTTCCAGTCGACTATGAAGTAGATTGGGTCTTGACGGAACTGATAAATCCATCCGCATGTGATGTGGATGAAGGTTTAGACGGATCAATAGTGGCACAGGTAGCATTTGGGATCAACTCATACAAAGTACCAGATTGTGAATAAACCAAATCTAAGTACTAAGCCCGAGCAATGGCTTCTTCCTCGGTGACTACACCGCCCATAGTGACGTCACGAGGGATCGAGGGTAAAACTGATTTAGTGAACCACTTTGCCAATAATTGGCCGGGAATGATTGCTTTGATCAACCTTCGTCGTCGTCTCCACTCATGAATGTGATTAGAGATATGCATGGAGTTGGTCTGACAAAGGGAGGTCAAGAGTTCGATACCCATGTTGTTATGGATGGGTAGTTGAAAGTGTGTGAGAAAGGACATGGAAAGGGAGTTGAAATATTGAAAAGAACCTCATGGAAGTTAAATATACCACTTGGCTGCTTATCCCATAAGAGTACGTTGGAAGAGACACAAACGTATAGAATCATCCATTAAGGAGTTTGATGAACACCATAAATGGAAATTCATCACATGGTTATTTGGGTCTTCTCTAGGTTTACTGTCAAACTTTGGGATATCAAAATGTAATTTAGCAGGAATCACTGGCCAATAGGGAGAATGTAGTATAGGATCGTTGGTCAACCGAGACAAGTCTGGGAGATCCAGAGTAGCAAGGAAGGGTTATTGTCAGTTAACCCGAGGATGATACTGGTGTGGCATAGGGACACCAATAGGGCCATAAAATGGGTTAGGTGGATAATTGTATCCAATAGGTCCTCCTACATATGGTTGTTGTTGACCAGGATAAACAAGATTCGATGAGGGTTGAGAAACATTCGCTAGTGGGGGATAGCCCGATGAGTTATGAGGATTAGAGGTCAGATGATTCATTTGTGGGGGATAAACAATTTTCCCTTGAGGAGGGTAAGAAATCGATCCCTGAGGAGGATACACATTATCCCTGTGGGGAGGATAAAAATTAGACCCTTGGGGAGGATAAGGTTGTTGTCCTTGAGGAATCCAGGTGGTATTTGGGAAGCTCGGATAAGGTTTTCCGTAAGATAGTCTGGAAGGAACAGGATTTGATACTCCTCCTTGTGGGTTATGATATGATTTCCCCCCAACGTAGGGTTGAGTAAACATGCCTCCTGAAGATACTCCCCAGGATTGTGAAGGGTTCCCGACAAAATAAGGTTTCCCCCCTGCCATCAATGGATTAATAACCGGGGTTTGACCAACAAAGGGAGGTTGTCCTCTGGAAGGAACATGAAAAGGTGGTTGTCCCCCTGGAGGGGTAGGCCTGCTATAGGATGGTTATCCTCTGGGAAGGATCGGTCCACTAGATGGTGGTTTCCCTCCAGTCGGTATGTGTCCTGCGGTCGGTTGTGTCTGTCTGGCAAGGGTATGCATTCTCTGATGTAAAGATGTTCCAGCAAGATCGTGTGGAACATGAGGGATTGTAGAGTGAAAATTTGTAAAAGTGGGAGTATCGGTTGAAGTGCCTTAGGTATGTGTAGAGGTAATAAATGCAACATTAGGATAGACTTGTGATGACGTAACAATAGGATTAATGACCTGTTCGATAGGGTGATCAATAGTTTTACTGGATGGTCCTACTTCAACAACAGGAGGGTCATGAGGATTAAGGGGTTGTTGAATGTATTCAAAATTCTCATAGAGATCACGTCCCGATGAAGTCATCCATATAGAACAAGCAGGTGTGTGATGTGTATCTACTACAGTAGTGGGATGAATAGGAGTCCTATAGTCATCACCAAAAATTGGTTATGTGGATCCCATATATGTCTCGACAACTGGCCTCTCAGGTAAACCTGAGACTTCTTCTTCTATGACATTAACGAGTGAGTCCAAACGAAGAAAAAGTGGTTCGAGAGGAGTTTCCGACACATGTGTAGTTTGAGGAGTGGGATTTTCAACCGTAACCAAAGCTCTTTCTGAATTGTCTAACAGAGGAGTAGCAATACTCCCAACGTCAGATTGATTTTCTACCTCTCCATGATAGTTGTATTCTAGTGAGTTAGGAGGTCAGGGTTGGTAGCCTTCTTCTAGAGGCAGCCGTTGCATCCTATGTGATCGACGAAGACCTTTATCATCTACATGCTCAATTTTGAAAAATGATTTAAAAGAACATCACACGCTAAAAAATCTAGGAATACCAACAAGCAAGCAAACCTTCTCTCGATGACCGTACTAGTTGGTGATGAAATCCAACATCACGTGATCAAGTCAAGAAGGGGATAGGATATGAGAAGGTGGAACAATTATGATGGTGACCTGCTTAACGGACTTACACCTTGGTGCAATCTTCGACTCAGTAATTGTGGATTTACCCTCCAAGGAGCCCGAGTGAGTTTGACCACCGTCTGTTCTAGGTACAACGAAGACTTCCCTTCACCGTCACCTTGTGTAAATACCCTAAATATTATGGTTACTAAGGACACCAACTCGTAGTCAACCCCTGGGCGGGTACAGTCGACAGTCCAGTCCGAACGTATGGGCAGGATAACAAGTCCGAAATTCTTCGAGAGAACTAAGGACAAGTGGACCGGTAGAACTCTAGAGGACCCTGAATGGATTCATAATTCACGAAGCATCGAGACCAAATGAAGACAACTGAACCTCAATAAGAACCCCCAATATACGATCTGAATACTACAAATTGTTGAACCACGAAGGGATAATCTTTGTAACTCTCCTGAACGCGACCTCGTGCATAACCCCTGTGTGAGACGGGGATCCCATAAAACTTAAATGAAAATTGGATTTACTCTCCCTATCGCAAGATGCTAGTGTTTGTTTTGAATGCTTTGGAAAGTTGTACTCACAACCTAATCCAAATCGCTAATCGTAGTCTAATGTTGGTGGAAGAATCTAAGAAAAACTTTCTAGATCAATTTTAATTAGTGTTGATTTTTGTGTCTGTTCTTTACTCAGAGGTGTATGAGGGTGAAACTGATGATATTATGACTCGATTCCCTAAAAAATGCATGAGAAATGATAAGAAATATTTTCTTTTCAATGAAATTCTATTTGAGGGAAGGAGAAGAAATTTTCTTTTCACTGTCAAACACTAAAATGCAGAGACTTCGATGCAATTGTTCTCAATCAAGAATCCAATTCGATGCTAAAATATTCATAAAATGATCCTAATATCTCAAAAACCAATCATGGAATGCTCTTTGTTTTAAATATGAAATATAATCAACTTGATTCACAACTTCTTATGCCAATCAGACTTAATTCTTTGCAAGTTGTAAGCAATTGGAAGCAACCATCACATAAACAAAAAGCACACTCTCACCATGATTAAGTAAGAAGCAAAAAAAAAAACCAAAATTTCAAAAAGAAAACCAATACTCAAACAAGAGGAAAATGCTTGGAAAAATAACTTCAAATATCAAATGGAATAGTGCACAGATCTCTGAACTTCCTTATAACAACTTTCATTCAATCAGATAAGTGAGAAAGTGTTCAAACTGCCTCCAGATCTCAAAGAGGAAGAGTGATTCAAAAACAAGGAAGAATGATGTCAAAAAACCAAACAAAATGTCAAGAATCCTTGGAAATCAAAAGGTTGGAAGCTTAATAAAAGTCACACCTTGATAGTAACAGTCCTGAGCATATCAAAAACCAAAAAATTGCACACAGAGGGATCCCGATTTTTTTTTCAAAAAGAAAAGAATCGATGCTCTGGTGTAAAGGGCACTAGAGCATTGCAACACTCTGTGGAACACTACAGGGGAGCGCTAGTGCTTTGGATGTAGGGTAAGGGAGTACTGGTGCCTGAGAAAATTAATTTTAACCCAGAAATCAAGCATCTCAAGAAAAATCTGAGAACCAGTGTGTGTGGGATGAAGTCAAGGCTAACAACACATCCAAAAACCAGGAAAACACAGTGAATAGGATCTAAAGATGGGCAAAGACTGAAAAAATACCAAGGAAGGAAACCAAAACTGAAAGCTTCGATCCCCAGTGGAGTCACCAATTTTTTTTGTAGGAAAATCCCCTTGCGGACAAGTGAATTACCTCTTGGATCTTAGACCCCTATGACCAAGACAGAAAAGTGCTAACATTGAACACTTACTTTCCTTTAAACATAGCTAAGTTAATCAATAGAGAAGAGGAAGGAAGTAAGAGTACCTTTTTACGAAGTTTGTCCTCACTCAGTCCAAGTTGGGCTTGATCTCCAAGTCCTTTAACGAGTCCTGCAATCCCATAAACAACCAAGACAAAGCATACTTCCTATTCTACCATGATTATTTCAAAGCTAGATTTATCCAAAAGAGACAAGCTCATGAAAATGTACACAATCTTGAAGGAAACAGACCAAGCACATGTATTAATGAGAACAAAATAAGGTGCTTACAAAGTGTATGTGCAGATGTAGCAACCTCACTAAGCTCTCCTTGTCCAAACCTTGCTCAAATGATCCACAATCAAAATGACAATACTTTTCACTGATTATTCTCTCCTTTTCACCATGAATATGCCTCCTTATATAGGCTTAACCACCTTAGAGATTCTTGGGATAGGTTGAGGATATTTCTCCATTAGTTATGGATCTTCCCTAAGATTCGGCCTTGACCTCATATTCAAATCAAACTGACTTCAGAGATAAGGGGGATCTTTCCCCGATTTCCTCAACAGTTCAACGCTCCCTCAGAATGGTGTACAGAGTGTTGCAACGCTCCCCCAAAGGAGGGCAAGGAGCGCTAGCGCTCCCTGCAAGTGGGTAGAGGAGCATGACCCTTCAAAAATGATTTTCAAGTGGTCTTTTCTCAAGGCAAAAGTTTATACTCTTCGCCAAATGACATATCCTTATTTTAACCAGTTACAGAGGATGTCTCAAGTGTTCCCGTGATGTCGTTTTGGAAATGACATGAGCAAGATGACAGTATGATATCTGCAACACTTGCGACACTTGCGATAATTGTGAAAAAAGTGCGACACTTGCAATAATGACAGTAAGTCATCATTGAAGTGAGTAATTTTGATGTATAACAAGGGCACCCCACCTCTTGCGACACCCTAGATGTGGATTGTTCTATGTGACACCCTAGATGTGGATTGTTCTAGGCAATTTTGTTCATATAAAGATCTCCCATATGCATCACATGGAATATTGTTAAAAATTGCCCCACATTGAAAAGTATGATTTCGATTATGCACTATTTGAGAGGCATGAGCCTACATATTTTACAATAATTTTTAAGTAATCAATCTGTAAGTGTGAGTAAAATCGCTTTATGATTTAAGAAACCTACCTAGATGTTTTCTTCCTGACTTTCAGTATCATTAATGTTATCATGATGTCATCATTGAATTGATTTAGATGTCAATACATGTATTAAATTCACAATCTCAGAGTTAATTTGTTCATAACTCCTAGTAATTTATGCCCTGAATAATAGGGATTATTTTAAAATGTACATGTTCCAATGTTTAAGTGACTAATGATGGTGGTGAAGCTTGATTCTTATTAAAATCACTACTAATGGTATAAGCATTTATAATGGGTTTTGAGCTAGGTTCCTGTAAAATCTTATTAGCACAACAAATTATTAGTATTTTATACAATTATTTTTTTGTAGTACATTTTTGAGATTGTATAGACGAGTATTCTCAAATTATAGGTGAGTGTAATTAGATAATACTTACAATATTAGAATCATTGCTAATAGTATACATGGAATTCAGATTACTAATAAACCCAAGATGATATCACATGCCCAAGAAAAAATGAGTAATAAACTATGATTTTTTCACTGAGTGACTTTCCTTTATCACCATGGTAGAAATAACATTAGGAGTTAGTCTTAGGAATTAGACTTAGTCAACTAATATCAAGACTTGGTGTGACTTTGGCCACTTAGGACTTGAGACTTAGACCTTCGGAATTAGTCTTAGGCTTAGAACTTACACTTCAACTTACGGGTCAAACTTAGGTTTAGCACTAAAAATTGTATGTAGACCTAGTCTTAGACTTAAACTTAGGATTAGGACTTGGACTACTTAGACCGAGGACTCAGAATGGAACTCACACTTAGACTTAGGACTCAAACTTAGGTTTAGCACTAAAAATTAAACTTGGACCTAAAGTTAAACTTAGAATTATGATTAGGACTTTCACTTAGACCAACTAGGACTGCGAATAGAACTTAGACTTAAAATTAGACTGGCCCCAAGTCGCCATAATTGGGTAACCCCTTTAATTTTATCTTTCATGGTCCATGCCTAGGGATTTAGGCCATCACACATGCCCTATGTGATATAACAATGGTCATTTCAAATACATTTGTAACATGAAGTATGGTTTCCATGGCCATCTAAGGAATGGTCTAGGGTCAAAGGACATGGTATAAGATCATATAAATTACCTTAGCGACTCATGGGCCATGTGTGACATCTTAGACCACCACTCATGCCCTAGATAGGGAATATTAATTATCCTATGAGTGATATGTGGCCACCATTTTAAGGATTGATGCACCAAAGTTAGTTCACTAGATCCATTTCATGTTCTATGCCTGTAATATGGGGTATTAGGCCATAAAAGTTTCCCTTTTAGCTCCAAAGGATACGTGCAAAGCCCAAACCACAACAACTGTTTACCAAGGCCTAATATGGTTGTATTTTTAAGGTTTCCACTACAACAATTTACCAAGACCAAAAGACATAGTTGTAGGCCATAAATTAGGAAGTGATTTAAAAAACTCACCTCGAAAAGTTCAAGAATAAATATTCTAAGGGTGGATTTTCAAAACCACTACCAAAAATCATATTTTGATGGTGGTTGTTTCAAAATCACTCACAAATGTACCAAGGATTGAATTTTAGGGGCAATTTTAGAAAAACAAACTTGAAAAGACCTAA
This sequence comes from Picea engelmannii, assembly GCA_009831015.1. Taxonomy (NCBI): domain Eukaryota; kingdom Viridiplantae; phylum Streptophyta; class Pinopsida; order Pinales; family Pinaceae; genus Picea; species Picea engelmannii. Next base: position 50,562 of record ML827422.1, on the reverse strand, counting down.
AAATATCCACTTTAAAAAGCAAATCACATCAATCGGAGTTCATATGACAAAGATATATAACCATTTGAAGTCTCCAAACTGTAGTAAAAATATTGCAACAATGAGCATAAAAATAGTACATGCTCTTTCAATATGCAAAAAATTCACTTACTTACAATGCAAAGTAAAATATTTTTAGGTTTTGCATGTTCCCAATAAACTTTTGTTTTTGGTTCAAGTCAAAATATTCAGATTTGATTAGTTCCAAGCTCAAATTAAGCCTTGGAACCTACCAACCTCTTAAAACATATTAAAATTGAGATTGTTAAGGGTTTATGAGCCTATTAACACATCTTAATAGTGATGCATATTAGTCTCCAATCCATGGTTTTATGATCTTATGATTTTGTTTTGAATGACATCCTAGGGATATAGGTGATTAATCAAAGCTCCATAGAACCCTCAAGACATGGTCTTTGTCTAACCAAAGYCTTCAATGATTTCAAGTGCCTCTCCACCATCCACATTGACCTTGTGTGTATAGGTCCACACATTTCAATCTCCTCAACTTGGTGTATGAGGTAGTGTTCTTGTGCATTGAAAAATGTTGGAGGTAGATACTTTTTCATTTCACATATTAGCCGATGAATTGATCTTTTCCAATACTTTATATCATCTTGATGGATTTCTTTAAAAGACGACCATCTATAGATCGCGACGCACAAAAATAACATGTTTCAACAAAACATAATATATATTACATTACAAGTAAAACATATGTCATTAAGTACAACAACAAATTGAAAAAACATTTTGCATATAAATCACAACTACTTTCCTCATGTATTTGCCAAGATCATGTATAACTTGTTTGACATTGTTGTTAAAGTCATTTGTGAGAGATAGAGGTAGAACATACTGTAACAATAAAAATGAATCGTTATTTGTTTCCAAAGTAGACAAAAAAAAATAAAAATCTTAAAATATGTATATGACCAATATATAAATATGTATACCAAAATTATTACCTTAATGAAGGTATGCCAATCATGTGTTTTTACCCCACCAAATTCATCTTTCTTCGTTGAAATATTATTTATGTTTGAAGAAAAACTTATGGGAAATTTAATTATTTGAATGACCTCTTTTACAACATTGCTTTGTTGCTCTGTTAATAACCATGGAAGGTTATTTCGGTCTCCATCACTATTTGATCAGATCACACTTTGCATTGCATGATTGGCTTTCTGAATGTTAGTATAAATTTTGACCATTTTTTCTTTATCCCTCCTACCATCTACGATTCACCATAACATTTCTGTCACATTGTTCCCGATATGCATTGTATCAAACAAATGAGCTATTTTTAGCTCCTCATAGTAGGGAAACCTTATGAATTGAGTGGGATAACATTTCATTCCTCGTGGAATCCCATTATTAATACCTTCACGATGGCGGCCTTGATGAAGCATAAAAGAAATCACAACAATAGTTATTAAATATGGTAAAATAAATTCAATAACTAAAATAAAAATTCAAAACATTACATATACGATACATAAATAAATTGCGTGCTTGAAGATTTTTGTTATATTCCAACCTCCATAGGTGAGGTTTCATTCTTCGTGGTTTTAATCCAGTCTCTTCTTTCCCATTGAAAAGATGTTTTTTAGTAGAATGATAACTATGGTTCTTCGGGAGGAAGTGCCTATACTCATAAAACACCATCTTTCCTAAACTTTTTGAATGACGATACTTCATCTTAGGACCACAAACTAGACATGCAAATTTACCTTTTGTTTGAAGACTTGCAACATATGGATTAATGTCAATTATACAATGAGATTATTTAAAAAACATGCATGATATCTTTAAATAATTATATAGTATTAAAGTGCAACAAAATGTTGCATACCACAAAAATGTGTTAGTCCTGTGGCATCATGAATTTTCCATACAAGTATTCCATAGAATTGAAATTTCTTCTCCCCGATTCGTTTACAGATGTCATACATAGTGATGCCGACCCATAAATTTAGTATCTCATCCATAAGAGTCTCGATATATACATTCATATCTTTAACTTGGTACTTACCTAATAGTTTGAAATTACACATAATTACTACCATGATATGTATATATAAGTAAATAAATAAATAAAAGATATTATGCAAAAAACGAAACAAATGAAAATGTTACATTCGAAAAATTAATGTAAACAAATACTTGGAACAATCATTGTCAACATTATGTGCTCCCTCTTTATTGACATCCAAGGAGGAATATTATTGTTGATAAAAAAAATAGGCCACACTGACTAAATAGACGTAAGATCTCAAAATGGATTAACACCGTCAACTGCCAATGAAAGCCTAACCTTACGAGGTTCATCTTTAAATTCTGCCCATTTTTCCTCAATTTCCCTAAATGCATAACGATATGTAGGCATTCGAAGAACATCATCTCCAATTTTTCTCCATGCATGGTAATCCATAAACTGTGCTATGCTTTTGCACCTGAACAATCGTTGCAAATGTGGAATTATTGGAATATGACGAAGAGCCTTTCAAGGCGCCCTTTTGGTTACTTGATCGGTTTGATATCTACTGATATGACATTGTAGATATTCTGTTTTTGACTCATGTTGTCCATAATATATAATATGATCATTCAGACATGCATCTATAGTTTGATACTCCATTCCAATGTCTTTCATAATGACATGTAAATCTCGATACATATGAGGTAAAATATCTGACGATGGTAACAAAAATTCACCTAACAATCTACAACATAAAAAATAACTAGTTAATGTAAAGAATATTAATTGTAAATATTGTATTCTTATTTTACACATTAATTAACACTAAAAAAAGAGAAAAAAAAATCAACCTTTATGTATATGTGATGAAACATATTACATACCTTAGGATTTGTGTCATACAAGTGTTTGACAAATTATTCATAACATTTAAGTTTACCAACAACAATGTAGCGAAGATAATATTTTCTCTTGAGCCTTTATAAAGTCGTTTATTTTTCTTTTCTATCAAAGGTTCATCATAAATACCATCACTGTCCCCATCCTCATCCGACTGAGCGAACAAGTCTTGGATCATTTTATTTGTCCCATCATCTTGAAGTATGTTATTATTTTCATCTTCTTCCATGGGATCATTAACTTGATCTTCATTATTTGCTTCATGTTCCTCAACTTGTACAACATCATTTCTACTACTACTTGGTGCATTCTACAGAAAGTTGGGGGGCAATTCTAACTTTATAATTAAAAACAATCATGAAAAGTTATTGTGTATAACAAATATTAAAACAATATAAATTTTATAAATACAATCAATATAAAGACAGATAATGAATATATAGCTAATTACCACAGGACGATATTCATTCGATACCCCGTCAATGTGGCCATATCTCCTACAATGTCTTTTAGCTGTTGCTACTAAAATTATTACGAGACGTGCAATACAACATCTTTTCCAAGGGAAATAACATTTACCTTCACCCTTTTCACCTCTTTACTTTTTTCCCCACCTCTAATATTTTCTGACATTCTTCCCCACAAAAATACAATGATGATTATCTTATCAAATTGAGTGGTGTAATAGAATATCTATTGTATTTTTCTAATGTAATTGACATATAAAAATAAATATGCTTTTCTCTTGAAAATAATACCTTATAATCTTTCTGAACTGTCGTTGTTATAACAAAACTATCACAACATCTCTAAAATGCAACATATTTATAATTTTTTGTCTGTTGGAATTCCGACGACAATTGACCAAGTCAATGTTAACTTTGTCAAATAATGGGTGACCATTCGAAGAGAGAAAAGGTTAGTAGTAGTATCTCCAGTATTGAGATGAATATAGAGGTTCGTTGAAATAACAACACATTTTCCTAGGCGTCGCAAGTGCGGCAAGCATCTGTTTCCATCGCAAGTCCTATGAATTCTAGCGGGATTAAAAAAAATTTGAAAAATTGAAATATTTATCTTTTATTTTTCGATAGTACAACCAATTTTTTCCATACTGTCAGAAATAGTTTGTCGGATTTTTTTGAATATGTAGTAGTTGTAAAAACCTCCATCCATTTGTAATGTCTAGTTTGTTTTATCTTACTCTGGGCTTGCAAATACTGTAGTGGTTGGTGATATATGTGGATGATGGTATCCTTTCCCATCATATAGTGTTTCATCTTTTTGACATCTAGTACCAAGGCATAGAGATCCTTGTCATAGGTAGGGTAGTTGATAAATTCCCCATGAAATAATTTAGAATGATAACAAACAAGCCTTCCTCCCTACATTAGTACTACTCCAATGACATACCCACTTGCATCTGTCTCCAATTCGAAAGGATTCTGCAAGTTTGGTAGTGTGATCACTGATACTTGAATAATATTTCTTTTTGACTCATCAAAGGCGTTATGTTGATTATTCCCCCTTTGGAAACTCTTACCACAAGTTGTTATGATGTGGAGTGGCTCAACTACCACTGAAAATGAATCTATGAACTTCCGCAAGTATTGTGCCCCCCCCTAAAAAAAAAACTACTAACTTCAGTGACATTTGTAGGAATTGGTCATTTCATGATGGCCTCCATATTTGCATGATCTATCTTGAGCTCCCCTCAACCGATCACATGCCCCAAATACACCAAACACTACTGAGCAAACTCACATTTCTTGAGATTTTCCAGTAGCTGGTTCTTTTTCAGAGTCTTTAACACCTACATAAGATGTGACATATGCTCCTCCCATGTAGCACTATAAACCAATATATCATTCAAATAGACAATAACAAATGAATCTAGATAAGTGCGTAAAACATAATTCATTAGTCTCATAAATGCAGTCAGTGCATTGCATAAACCGAATGGCATGACCAACCACACATACAAACCTTTCCTTGTCTTAAAGACAATATTTCATGTATCTTCTTCTTTGACGCGTACCTGGTGATATCCTGATTTCAAATCCAACTTAGTGAAGTACTTGGCATGCTGCAATTGGTCCAATAGATCATTGATCCTTGGTAGGGGGTACCGATTCTTCAATGTAATCTCGTTCAATGCCCTATAATCAATACACATTCTTGAAGTTCCATCCTTCTTGGGCACAATTATGATGGGTGACCCACAAGGTGAGGTACTTGGTTGAATTACAATCTACTCTAACAACTGCTGCAACTGCTTCTTCACTTCATTTGCTTTTGGAATGGACTATCTATGCAACCCAATATTCGACAACGGGGAGTCTGACAATAATTGTATTTCGTGCTCCACTTCCCTCTTAGGCTCCTATAACACTCCTTTATATGGTTGTAGAAACTCCTCCAATTGATGTTTCTACTATTTAGTACACTCCTCCGGGGATGCCTTCACTCTCATTGACTCATCATCAGACTAATTTTCTCTTAATAAAAGCAAAACATATTTCTTACTAGAACTAGTCAACTTATTAGCTTGGTTGGCACTTACCAGTGAGATCTTTGACTTACCTTTATGCATGTTGATGGTGTAGGAATTCCCATCCTTGATCAGTTGGTATTGATTGGGTCTCTGCATGAAGATTGTATCCCCCATATAAATGTAAGGGATTCCAAACACTACTCTACATACATCAGGGGGTACTACATCCAATTTCACTTCATCAATAAAATCAACACTTATAGCAAATTTAATCTTACACTGTTTCATTAGCTTTATCTATACATCCTTGTTTACCCAACCCAATGGATAAGGGCTAGGATGATTGTGAACCTCCAATCCAAGCTTGTTGACCAGATCCATTGCTACGAGATTATCCTATGAACCAAAGTCAAACATAACATCTATCTTGATATTATTGATCTGAATCTTGATGTGGAAGAGCTTGGTCATCTCCTTCTCTTCCTGGTGATGAAGGCTACTTAGATTCACCTTCTTCTACACAGATTTGTAGACAATCTTGTCATCAACATCCGAGCTACTTTCAACTTGATTGCTTGAATCTTTGGATATAAGGTTCTTTTTATTTCTGTCCTTCTTGCGATTCTTCGAGTTCAACTCTGGATGTAGTTTCCAACATTTTTCCTCGGTGTGGCTATCAATGTTGCAATGATTGCAATGGTTGTTGGGATCTTTACTCTATTGTGTAGTGGCTACTGTCTTCTTATATTCCCCCCCTTTCCACTTCTTCTTCCCCTCATTGGAAACTTCCTAGTGCTCTTTCTTCTTTGAACCACTTGGTTGCCCCTTCTTTTGGCCTATGGTTTCTAGGCACTGTGCCTGTACACAAGCCTCATGCACTGTCCTTGGCTTGAAGAAAATCACTTGCTTTCGTAGATAACTGTGAAAACCACCTAGATACTTGAGGAGTACATTTGGGTTCTTGGGAGAGATACCCAACATGATGGCCATCTTTTTGAACTTAGTGGTGTACTCCTATACACTCTGCCCCTGCCTCTACCTGAAGTAGTGCCACCAGATCCATTGGTCCTCTACATACCCGGTAGGGTAGAATTGGGACTTGATGAGGGTTTTGAAGTCCTCCCATATAGTTATTGGTGGATCACCCTCTAGCCTAAGTGTTTTTGTGTGGATTTCCCACCAAGTTAAATCATGTCCCTCTAACTTCAATCTAACAAATGGAATCTTCTGCTCTTCATCTATATGGTGAATGCTAAAATAAACTTCTAGTTGTTGCAACTAATGATTCAGTTTTAATGCATCGATCTCACCTTGATATGGATTTATGTCCACTTTCACTTCCATCTTGAATAGGGATTATGAAGGGTTCATGACACTCGAACTCAGCTGCTCTTTTTTAGATTCTTTCTGCAACTCCTTTTCTTCCCGATATTCTGATTTCCCCTCTAATATGTTCTCTGAGTTAGAGCCTCCATCATCTCCGAATGGTTTGATATTTCTTGCTAGATCCACCATGAGGAGGTTCATATTGCGACCGAAGACGACAACTTGTGCTTCCAACCACTCAAATATCTCTTATGTTGGATCTCAAGGGTTATTATGAACAAACTCGTATGTAATGGCTAGGGTTCTCTGCGATTTCTATTTAAGATGATTTCTGGATCCTGCAACTTCCCACAAATACCCAAAAGAAAAACCTGCCCTGATACCAATATGAACTACAAAATTCCATGGATATTCCACTAGAACAATTCATCACAATAGATCTAATAAAATACTAAAATCTTTACTATGAAGGTTAATTTCCTTTACATCTCCAGAATATCTAGTTACTGATAAAATAGATAAAATGTAGACAATAGAGAACATTAAAAGACATTCACACCATCCACAAATAAAAACAAGATATGAAATGGGAAATCCAATACGGGAGAAAACCTAGCTAGAAGGCGAGGTTGCTTTGCTCTCTTTTCTATAGTATAGAAATGATGCAAATAAAAAGAAAGAGGCACTCTCTGTGGAGTTGCATTTGAACTGTGGCATGTATGGCTGCTATATAGTCTATCCCCCTCTGTTATGCTCATAGAATAACACTCTTATATGTTCTTCTCAGCTATGGAACAAGGCACAATGCAAAAGCATGGAACCCCTTTTCCTCCTAGTAGCCCAATTTTTAACATAGCCCGATAGCCATCTAGGGATAGGTTTTTGACTTCCTCAACCTTCAATTGTGATAAGGTTTTGGACCTTCTAAAATTTTCTTAGAAAATCCACTACGTGGTTAGCCCCACATGTCTAAGTAATGGAGGGTGACGTGACATCAACTCGCACCATGGTGATGAATATGGTATGTCAACTTGCGGGAGGCCTAACTTTCTCATACAAACTCCGATTGATGAACGATCTGCGTCGTTGGAAAGGTATCAACGTGTATAATTTATTATATTCCACGAAAATTAGGTTTGGATGAAAAAACAATCGTTTTATGCCTCAAAATGGATTAAGAATACTTCTGACTCTTTTTTGGACCCAAATTTCCAAATTTGGACCAGCCACCGAAATGGCCCTGCAAGCTGATTCCTCCAATTTTTCTAGCCAAAAGGTATTGAGATAGATAAAAAATAATATAATGATATAATACAGATCAGAAAGGATTAAATTTCAAAAACACATCAGAAGGAAGGTCGGCTAGAAGGACATACTCCAAATCAAGGTTTCAAATGTATGTTTACTTAAAACTATCATCACTTTTTATTGGGATGTTCGATTGAGATGATTCAAAAGCCATTGGAAAGGGAAGACATAAACAATTATATTCAAACAAGGATTATAAATATTTGAGATAATTATTCCTAATATATTAAGGTTGTAAGTTGAGGATTATGGTTAGAACTCACTTTAGAATCAATGACAATACTTAAATTTATAGGAGATGAAGACAAAGATGAAATCAATCCCGTGGAATAGTTGAGGATGGAAAAGGAATATGATTTGAATACTTCAAGGGTAATAACTTATTTTTTTGGTGAATCTTGGAATTGGTGGATGAGTATTGATAAGGATGATAAATGGAAAATGTCATGGGAAAAATTTGAAGAACTCTTCTCAAATAAATGGATCAAGGATAAAAAAAAGGAGGAGATGTACAATATTCAAGAGGAGTTAAGAGATGCGAAAGAAGAGTTCAATAAGAAGAGTGATGACTTGTCTAAGATATAAGACCTTGATGAAGCACTAGTTAAATAAGTTCAAAAATTAAAAGAAGAAAAGACTAGCAAAGGAAAGTGGGAAAGGGATGAGTCAAGGGAAGATTTTAAGAAGAAAGATGAAGAGATATGTAGATTAAGAAACCATGATAAAAAACTACTGGATGGGGCTAAGATATTGAAAAAGGAAAAGAAGAATTATCAAAATCAAGAAGAAATGAAGATCTTGAATGAAGAGTCTACCAATAGACTTGAAGAGAAAATTTGCAAGAAGGTTCTTGAATCCCTAAACACTAATGAGGTAAAATTAGAAATGCAATCCAGAATTAAACAAGGATGTCAGAATTTGATAAATGGGGTGACATTGCAGCTTCAAAAGGAGAAAGAAGACAAGATTCAAGAAGGTCACCAGAAGATACTTGAAGAAGTTTAACTTCATCTAGAGGATGTACATGCCAAATATGATGGTATTATCTCTAAGGCTAGAGAAATCAAAGGCCAAGAAACGTGGATAGAGGATTGTCAAATAATTGGCTTAGGTTGATGGACAGTTGGTCTGGACTATTGGTTGTCATTGATTTCAACCCTTGGAGAGTGATATTGTAGATTTATGTCAACCCTTAGTGATTGATGTCAACCCTTGGAGAAGTTCGATAGTGAATTCCTGTAGCACAAAGTCATGGGTAAGGGAATCAAGTATGTTTGAAGTATAAATGAATGAATATTAGTGAATTTACAAGTAAGACTATTCTATATCGATAGTATATGTCATGCCATTTTCGGTGATATGTGGAGCGTCACATAACTCCTCACGGTTAGAGAGTTATGGCCATATGAAGTTGGAGAACCCTCATGAGTTATCTAGAAGCCCCTAGAAGGTCAAAGAAGTCAATTATTCTAGAAGCTCCTTGAAGAAGTGTACTAGTCAAATTGATGGTAAATAGGAGTTAATCATGGGTATAGTTGTTGCATTAAGAAAATAATTAAAAATAAATTGGTTGCAACAAGAAGCTGTGAGTTTGGTAATTATGGTAAAGTAGTTGTGATGAGGAGATTGAATAGTCAAAGTGGTTGGCCAAGAAATAAATTAAATAATAAACTGGATGCGTAAATTTGTTAAGGGTAAAGAAGTTATGAATTGATTAATTATAGAAAATTTAGCTGCAACAAGAAGTTGTGAGTAAAGATAAATTATTTAAAAATTGATGCAGAAAAATTACGGCAGGAAAAGTGCGGAAGAAAAATCACGGTAAGAAAAGTGTGGCAGAAAAATCACGGCGGGAAAAGTGCGGCAGAAAAAATTGTGGCAGGAAAAGTGGGGCATAAAACATGCGACATAAAAAGTGCGGTAGAAAAAGTGCAGTAGAAAAATCGCAACAGAAAAATTGCGGCAGAAAAAGCATGACAAAAGAATCGCGACAGTAAAACCACGACAATAGAATCACGAAAACTTATGGTATTTGGTTTATGGAGAGTATGGTGTATTTCTAGAGGTATCTTGTTGGTTATATTGGTGATATTGTTGAGAGTTGTATTAGTGATTGATCTTGGTGAGTAAATCTGATTTGGATGATGAGAGTGATGTGACAGGTTGTGTGGTTCATAGGTAATGCACTTTTGTTGGTATGAAATGTTGGTCCAGTTTGACAGATTGCTTTCTATCTACAAGCTGGGTCTTGTATTTGAGGGTTGGATTCCTCTTCTTAGTTGGTTCTCTTGTGGAGTTGTTGCTCTATTCACTTGTTGCTGAAAAAACCCCCAAGGATTGTAGTCTGTAATATAAAAGAAAATTGTACATATATCTTGTGTTCCTTGTATTCTTCATGATGATGGTTTATTGATGATGTTTGTTGCTGAGATATGATTACATACAACTTGTTATAAATGAAAGTAATGGATGATGAGTAAATGGTGATTTCTAACTAAGGTGTTTTGCAAAGGAGTAAAAATATCCCTACACTGATTCACCACCCCTCTCAGTGTGGTCAGTGTGTCCAACAAGGATTCCATTGTCTTTGAAAAATATATAGATGAAATGCATGGGCAGAGTAAAGGAAAACTGTCAAATGTGAAACCATATTGACACCTTCATTACCATGAAAGATTTCAAGGAAGACAAGAAGGTTGATATCAACATTATCAAGGAAGAAGATGGAATAATTTTCAATATTCATGGAATATGGCCTCACAAAACCATCATTCAACAAGATATTATCGTAGACCAACATCTAATACAAATTGGAGAATCTTCAACAACAATACATGGAATCAAGGGAAATAAAATTATGCAACAAATAGCCACCAAGGATTACAACAAAAAATAATTGATTTTGGATGGATGGATCATCATCAATGAAAATAAGAAAGCAGGAACATAAGAAAATCATATTACTTGGTTTCATCACATGTGAAGCTTTTAATTGCAAAGCTTTGAGAACACATATTTTTGAAGGAGGTTACTATGTTATGACCAAAGGGGGCCATATATAGAGCTACATGTATATGATATGACCCCAAGGCGTGGCATATATGGGGATAAATGTACATGTAATGTGTAAATATATATGTAATAGAGTTGACCTAATAGTAAAGGGGCTTCATGTGTAGTGTGTGAATATGTATATATAGAGATCATGTATTCATGATTGGATACATGTGAATGGTGATGTATAAATGTATTTGGTTATGTGGAGGAGGTTCTCCTATTGTTTAAGTAGTTATTATGCAATTCATCTTTCTTATCTATATTGGAGTTGTGCTCCACACTTACATTGTTGTACATGGTGTGTACCTTTGTTCTGTTATGATATTTTAAGCATTTGGAACATTACATGAAGGTTGTAGTGAACACTCCTAGAGTAGTTGAGAGTTCTTGGAGTCCCCAACTATGAGATTCCTAGCCAATTGAGTGCATTGGAGCCCTGGAGAGAAGGGGTATAGCTTGAGGGACTGTGTAGTAGAGAAGGGGATCCCATTCCTTGGGTTGTGCAGGTTGTGGGGAAGAGAGTTGGTGGATTGGAACCGTTGTTGGAGTAGAACTTGGGTTTTGGGCTGTTGATTGTGGAGAGTAGACAAACAAGAGGGTCAGATCTCCTTGTGGACTCATAGACTTATCTCGCGGGTGGCTTGTTGTTGAGAGAAAATGAACAACAAGCCTATGGTTGGGAGGAATGTCCTTTGTAGTCAACTAGTTGGTTATGTTGAAGCTAGGTTTGAAAATTTTCACCTTTAAAACTATTTTTTTTCTCTTTCGGGATTCAGTTTTTCATAAGGTATAATCCTCACTATCAGTCCAAAAGACCAGTACCGAAGTCCCGAAAAGTTTTCATTTATTCGTTATAACTAAAGACAAGAAGCTCAAATGTTATTAAATTCTAGACGCACATCTGTAAAGTACTTTAAATCGCGATAATTTAAAACCCTAAAGGAGTTAATTAACCATCTTTTTAACCTTTCGGGATTCGGGGTTTACTCAAAAAAATATCTCTTCAATACATTTTGAATCGCGAAATCCCGATTACCGATTTCCCAAAAGAAGTGAAAGTCAGTCTTAATCCTAATTAATTAATTTAAAACTAATCTCACTGTAATTTCAAGATTCGGGGATTAGTGGTGACATACCTCATGTAGACGCGATCCCCGAAACCCCGAAATGCGAAGTCCTGGCTCAATAGGGAAGTTAAGGCTTAAATCTAATCTCATCGCAATTTCAGGATTCAGGGTTTAGTGGTGACATACCTCATGTAGCAGCAATCCCCAAAACCCCGAAATGAGAAGTCCCGATTCAATACGGAAGGATCTCCGAAACCCCAAAGCGCGAAGTCGTGACTCAATACCAAATTTTAAACATAACTAACTTCATTTTAAAAATACATTAAATGGTAATTAAACTTCTTAAGTACTTTGTTTTCGGCCTTCATCAAAAGAAGTTTTTTGAATGTTGATTTTAAAATTGCTGAAATATGGCCACATTAATAACGGATAGATCATGATTTCTGCGACACAAATGCGTATCTTAGAGATATTCTCCGCATTAAAGGTATTAAATTCTTGACAGCTGCGTCAGTACTTTCACCATAAAATGAGTTAAAAGAAAACTAGAGGTCTGTGTTTTGAAACTTATTCTCACTTTTTCTATCAGAAATAGGATAATACAACTGATCTTTCACACCTCTCTTCTGTGATAGGTTTTCTTTCCAATACAAAATCATCGACAAAGTAAAAGTATTATTCGGAAGAGCTTTACTTCCCAGAAAATGGAAAAATGAAGAAGATCATGAAAATGGTTTTGGATCTTCTTTTTAACAAATAGTTAGTCTCTAAGAATTAGGAACTCACCAACCATCCTAAGATTGGTGGTTTTGTATAAATGTAATTTTTCAAGACTAAGAAAAGGCTTTTTTCTGGAGGGATTGTGAAGAGATAACTTCGTTTTGCCTGAATTAATACAATATAGATTGAAGATTCCAGATCTGGTCAAGCCTGAGTTATGTGTTTCTCTGTCATTCTATTTTTTATTTCCATACTTTCATTTGAAGTGTTTCATGTGGTAATTTATATTATAGTAATTAAAAAAGTCAGATTATCTAATCGTTTGCAATTTTTCCTCTGTATCAGATTTCAGCGGATATAAGACCTATGATCATTTTAGGACTCTGAAACTGTATTGTTCTGCAAAGTTATTATCCATTTTCTTGTATTAACTTAAAATGAGATTCTTTTTAAATTGATGCCTCATTTTTGTTATACAACTACATGTTTCCTTTTTCTTCATTCCGTCCACTGTCTCCTTTAAAATTTGACTCAGATACTAGAAAAGGCCTTTATTTCTGTTATACTATTAATTCATAATTTGGAAGTTCTATTTTTATAATTTTGAACCAGAAATTTGCGACCCTCGAAAATATTTTTGATTTACAAAAAATAAACCCTCAGCTTTCATGACTGTTCCAGTTACCAGACAACCCAATATAGAACCCGGTCTATCAGATCAAATAAGCATTGAGTTAAACCTATTCAATACCATCTTACAAACAACAAATACATGGGTAGAACTTGAAAGATCATGGGCTGCAATTGAAAGGGATATTAGCATTCAAGAACAATGGGAAGCTAGACAGAGACATTTAAGGAATCAACTACGATATCAGTTTCCTTTAAACTTTTTCTTTTTACCGATTAATTATCTCTACCTTTTTTTTGGATGCCTTGACGGTATACTTTAGAGCCTTAAAGTATAAAATCAGGAACAACAGGTTATTTTATAAACACATGAGATTTATGTTATTCTTTATGATATTAATTCCATTGTGTAAATGGTTTTATATGAATGTTGTGTGTTTGTTGTTTTGCTTGAACAATTGAATTCATGTTTTAAAATGTGTTGTTATATGCATGTTAAATTATGGGTTTGTTTCCCTTGGTTTATTTTATATGTATGGGGTGTTTTCAATTTCATGTTAGGAGGCAGATATGTTACATTAAATGGCACCAATGCACAAATTTTATGAGAGCCACTAATATACACACATCCTTTCAATGTCCCAAAGAGACGTGAAATCGATTATTATTCTTATTTCGTTATGGGAAAATATTTCACAAAGTGACAGCCAAATAATGAGGTGGTGTTGTTCCAGTTCAAGGAATTTATGCAAGAAACATGGGATGGTTTGGAAGGAGAGCAAGGTACAGGTTTGAATATAGCAAAATATTTAGGAAATCAATTAAAGTATTTTCATCTTCTTTCTCTTTTTCTAGTTGGCATTGCCAAAAACTCCAATAGTTGTACAAAATTGGGTATGTTTTTATCCTCTTTATGAGTTTTGTGGAATTTGTGTGACGAGACAAGCAAGCCTAACAATTCTTATGCAACCATTTCCTATGTGGTGATACTATTGGATTCCAACATGTTGAAAATAAAAGTGATGAAGCCAAACTCGTCAACTTCTTTTTGTTGGATATGTGTTATATTCTTTGCATGACTAGAACTAGTGTAGTGACACTTTCAACTACAAAAGTTGAATAAATGGAAACCACTCATGCAAGCAAGGAAGCAATATGGTTACAAATATTGTGTTCATGTATTGGGTTGGTACAATAAGCTGTAAGGATAAAGTGTGACAATAAGAGTGCAATTTTTCTAGCGAATAACCCAACTTATCATTCAAAGACAAAGCATATTGATGTTCAATATCACTTTGTGAGAGACATGGTTGAAGAAAAGAAGGTGTTGCTGATGAAGTTGGACACTTTGAAGAATGTTGCAGATTCATTAATAAAATCTATGAGCACTGAGAAGTTCTCTTGGTGTAAAGGATCTATGGGTATTGTTGCCATAGATTGTTGTCTATGTAACTCTGTAACCCCCTATATGCAAAGAAAACAACAAGTGGAAGAATGTTGGATATGTGTTATATTCTTTTCACGACTAGAAATTGCGTAGGGTGTGCAGGGGGGGTTGCAGGGGAGTGGAACCCCCCTGCACGAGGGTTCGGGGGTGCTGCCCTTGAAATTTTTTTCCTTGGTTTTTGTGTCCATTTTTGGGTAGTTTTTCGGCACATGGTTTTTCGCCGATGGTTTTCTATTTTCTGTTAAGGAATTAGGGTTGTTGACTAATCCAGGTCATTGGATTAGGGTTTTGGATGTCGCTGGCTCCTATATGTATAATGTATTGTAAACAATGTAGGATGTGAATGAATATAAAATATGTTGGTTTTCCCAGTTTGGGCTTCCAGGGGAAAAATATCTGTGTAATGTGTGTATTTTCCATTGTATCTTTTCCATTCTTTTATTGAAAATCTATTTTGCAGTAAAATATTGTACAAGGTTAAAATCTACACTTTTCTCATATCAGTCAACATCGAAATCTGGAAAATGGTGGATGTAGTGGACTGATGCGCTTGAAACAAACCACTTATAAACACATTTAGGAGACAAAGGAGTAACCCAATGGAGATCGAACCCTTTTTCAACAAGGCCAAATTAAAGAAACTACTGGTAGCAAACTCTAAATAACCCCTCAACACCCTAAATAAATAATTCAAGTCAAAAGCATCTCAAGTATATGTCCTACTACACATCAAATGATTTCTTTATTTTTAAAAGTATCAATGACCAAACCCCTGTATCTACTATTGAACTCCAAGATATAAGTATATGAACCATCAAATTACCAACTAATTCACCAAACACCATGTATATAACCAATTCTCTATATTCAAAGTTGGGTTTCATCGACCATTAAAAGATTCAGAAGGCTTATAAAACGAAAAAATTGTTGATTTTTCAATAAGCTACGTTAAGCATGTAGTTCATTCCATTTTTTCATTTGTATTAACCATAAACAATAATGTTACAACAACCAAGATCACAAGAAGAAACACCATGCACAAGAACACAAGAAGTATCTTGGGAAACCCTTCTCAACAAGGGAAGAAAACCCAGCCAAATCCTTTGCTATATTATTCAAGAGAAATACCTTCACCACCAATAAGACCTAGCACACAAGAGGGTCCTTAAAACCTAGAAGACTAGCGCGCAAGAGAGGTGCACACTTTTCCCAAGAAGGTGTACTTGCTGAAATTTCCAAACTTGTGTGAAAGATATGATTCCTAAATGGGGAATTGACCTTTACTTATACTAACCTGAACCTGTCAACATAAGTGTCTATTGGCACAACAAGGCCGACCTCACTAGATTATAATATAATTAATATTAACTTGATTAATTATCTTTTACATTAATTACCAATCACATTAAGGTGGGGATGACCTGTACCCTTTACATTACAATTAGGGTTATAGGCAGGTCTGAATCTTGAACAATATAACTAGGGATATGATACACCCACTAGTGCTCATCCACTAGGGGCACATCCATAGGGATGTCCATATCTCTGGCTCACTGCATTACACAGAAGAACCACTTCTTCACTAGCGCTCGACCACTAGGATCACGTTCACCTATGCTCGTCCACAGGCACGTCCACTCAACAAATCTTCTTTCCCACTGCATTACATAGGAGAGTCATAGGGAGTTTCTCATCAACTGTTTTGCTCAGAGGAGGCTAATACATCATCTTCATTTCTGTCCTCATGACGATGCACCCAATAGTTTTGGATTTCACACGTTCACCTTGTGCTCAACCACAAGCATGTCCAACTCTGCATATCACTTTTCTCATTTTGTTACACAGGAGAATCATCTAGAGTTCTTCTCAACTCTCTGTATGGAGGAGGTCATCTCTACATTCTAGATCTGTCTCAGATAGGAACCACACACCCTTCTCAAGGGATTTCTCTCAGGTTTGTAAGCTGGAGAATGTCTCACATAGTTGCAATGATCCACATCTTATAGGTTTGTAAGCTGGAGAATGTCTCACATAGCTACAATCATTCACACTGCCTCTCAGCTAGGGAGGCATTTTCCACCAGGCCAAGTCTCCCACAAAAATACTCGAACTTTGTCTTGGCAAGTGGTTTGGTGAAGATATCTGTGATATGTTCATGGGTAGGAATATATTACACGTGTACTGTCTTCCTCTGCACCATGTATCTGATATAGTGGTACTCTATTTCAATGTGTTTCGATCTGTCATGAAACATCAGGTTCTCAAAGAGATTTACACAGTTCTGGTTATCACAATGAATAGTGGTAAGATCCATCTCATGATCGAAAAAGTTAGTCAGAAGTTTGTGAAGCCACACTGCTTCATGAACTGCCACATTCAATGCAATGTACTCTGCCTCTGCGGTGCTCAATTCTATGGAGATTTGTTTCCTACTGCACCAGGAAACCATGGCAAACCCTAAAACCCCTAAAGTGAAGCAACAACCAGAGGTGTTTTTTCTATCTACTGCGCTTCTTTCCCAATCTGCGTTGACATATCCTTGCAGGCTCAAGTCCACACTGGATGCATATCTTAGGCCATAACCAATTATGCCTCGTAAGTATCTCAATACATGTTTTGCAACTATCCAATGTGTATGTCTCGGTTGGCTCATAAACTGGATAAGAACATTTACTTCATAGAAAATGTTTGGTATGGTGTTAACCAGATACATCAGAGATCCAATCAATTGTCGGTATCAGTGTGGATCTACATCTCCTGAATCAATATCACTCATTTGCTTCAAATCCATTACCATTAGAGTGGGCATGGATTTGCATTTTGTCATGCCAGACTTTTTCAGTATCTCCATAATATATTTTCCTTGACTCAGGAAAATCTCATATGTTCTCTACCATACTTCTAGTCCCAAGAAGTAGTGCATTAAGCCCAAACCCTTCATTTCAAATTTTGCAGTTAATGCTTGTTTTCATTCAACAATGACCAAAATCAAACACTCATTGCCATCAATATGATAGTATAAGTTTGGATCAACAACACTTTTGTTGAAGCTCAAACTCATCAGAAATCCATCCATTTTCTCATACCAAGTACATGGTGCTTGCTTTAGGCCATATAGGGCTTTCTTAAACCGACATACATGAGATATTTCATTGTGTAAAATGAATCCTTCTGGTTGTTCAATATAAACTTCTTCCTCAATCTCACCATTGAGAAAGGTTGTCTTTACATCCATTTGATGTAGCTTCCAACCCATGGAAGCAACTAGTGCAATGATAGATCGGATGGAGGTGTATTGGGCTACTGGTGCAAAAGTCTCGTCATAGTCAACTCCCTCTATTTGTGAAAATATTCTGGCCACAAATCTTTCTTTGTATTTTTCGATGCTTCCATTGACAACATTCTTGATTTTATAAATCCATTTGGAAGTCACTACAGACTTTCCCTCTGGTCTTGGAACAACATCCCATACATCATTTTTTAATATATATTGGTATTCTTCAGTCATGGCATCTTGTCATAATTTTTCACCTGAAGCTTCTCCATGAAAAGATGGCTCTGAGTCAATAATGTGGGTCATGGCCGAAAGATATCTTGAGAATCTCTTTGGTCTCTTGCTTTCTCTGGTTGTTCCTTGTGGGGATTTATGCCCTTCTGCTTCTTGTAGATTTTGTAGGGCCCAAGCAAGCCTTTTATGTCCAACTGTAATGTCTCTGGGTATGTTTCTTTGAGCAAGTAAATCTGCTGGAGCAACTGGATCAACTGGAGCTATTGGATCATCTGGAATAATATATGTCTCCCTCTGAACTGCTGAAGGGGAGAAGGTATTGTTTCACTATCAATTTCCATCTGAGCTTCTATGGATTTCTGGAAGGCTACTTCTTCTTCAAAAGTAACATCTCTTCTTACTTCAACTTGTTTATGACCTGGAATGTAGATTCGATATGATTTTGAGGATTCACTGTATCCTACAAATGTGCCCTTTCTTCCTGAAGGTTCTAGTTTGGATCTCTTTTCTTTGGGTACATGAAGATATACTAGACATCCAAATATTCTAAAGTGTCTGATCTTAGGCTTCACTTTAGTGAAAGCTTATTTTGGAATAATGTTCTTTAGGATCCGATGAGGACTTTGGTTTTGAACATATACTGTTGTCATACATGATTTTGCCCATAGAGTCATAGGTAGACTTTGATCATGTATCATTACTTTAGTTGCCTCAAAAATAGTTCTGTTTTTCCTTTCAACAACCCCATTTTGTTGAGGGTTGTAAGGAACTGTGAACTCCCTCTTGATCCCTACTTCAATACAAAAACTGTTGAATTCTTTGGAGGTGTATTCTCCTCCATTATATGATCTTAGCATTTTTATTTTTCTTCCGGTTTGATTCTCAACCTGAGCTTTGAATTCTTGAAATTTTGCAAGGACTCCATCCTTGTTCTTTAGAAAGTAAATCCAAGTTTTTTGGGAGTGATCATCTATGAAGAGTACATAGTAGAGGTACCCATTCAGAGATGCAATAGTCATTGGGCCACATACATCTGAGTGTATCAAGTCCAAGATTTCCTTAGATCTATTGTCACTACTTGAGAATGATCCTTTCACATTTTTTCCAAGAGCACAACCTTTGCAAACACCTTTATGCTGGATCTGTATTTCTGGTAGACCTGTTACCATTTTTCCTAGATCTAGAATATCTCTATAATGAATGTGATAAATTATTCTATGCCATAGCTCACTTAAGATGATAGTGTCATGTAGCAAGGCTTGAACTGGTTTGATGGTTAATCTGTACAAGCTGTTTTCTTGGACACCAATTACATTGGCAGATCTTATATGCGTGTCTTTGTGCCATGCAAGGACTCTTCCTTCTGAGAAAGTAATCTTGTAGCCTTTGTCTTCCAAGGCAGAAATAGAGACAATATTTCTCTTCATTCTAGGTACATATAGTACTTCTTCTAATTTGAGCTGCATATCTGATTTTAGTTGGAAGGTAGAAGTTCCAACTCCTCTTACATTATATTTGGCATCATCTCCAAGAACAACATGTATATGTGTCTCTTTCTCAACGAAATGTGTTAGTTTATTTATAAGACCGGTCATGTGCCTTGAAGCACCACTATCAATTAACCAAGTATTATCATTTGTAGGGACCATACCTAAGAGTGCTGAGATGTTGGTGTCTTCATTTCTTTGAGGTTTTTTCTTTCTGGAACTTAGTTTTCTTGAGTCATCAAGCTTACTTTCTATTAGCACTCTGTGAATTCCCAGAGGTTGTAAAAGGGAAGAAGAAATTTACAAGAGGTAACCTTAACCAACCACTTCGAAACTGGGATCTAGCCCTGCTAGTTTCAGAGAGGGATCTCTCTGTAAGATTTAGATTTGTTTGGATTTTCAGATCTTAGGCTAGTTAAAAAAGAATAGTACCGAATTGTTTGTATTTTTTAATAAAATAGATGAATGTCACTTACGCTTCGATTGGGCTATGGGGTCTGTTTTATAAAAATGGAGATCAAAGGACAGTTTTTAGAAGATTCGTTTTACAGGGCAAGGTAGTGCAACTGCTGGATTCTTTAGAAATAAAATGATGGATTGCTGAAAAGGTGAGATATCAGTTAAAACAAAAAAGAAATTAAGAATTTCTTTGTTATAACATCAGAAGGAAAACATTTAAATCTATAAAAGATTAGGAACATAGTACGCGATGGAACATTCTGCAACTTTAACTTCTTTTAAAGATTAGATTAGAAAAACAAAATGATAACTGAGAAATAAAACTTTTTATGAAGACAGAGGAAACTTCACTAACAAATAACACACAGGAATCCTGTGAAACGTCTCTTTGTATTTCTGGAATAATCTCTCGATAAAAATTACAACGATTACAGCTTGCTCGAGCGTAGAGATCCACCCTTAGTACTTTAAAGTTTGAAGTATTTATAATCGAAATTACAAGTGACCTTGTCATCAATGATCTGGCAGATGTTAATTTTAACTATCTAGATAGCAAGATGCAGAAATATAGAAACTGATGATGATGCGTCGAATCTCTCATGCTGATTTTGGGGAAGACCGTTGGTGAGTCATTCATATGATTTTGACTGCGCTGGACGCTGATTTGGATGAGACCTTTATCTTTACTCAATCAATTTTCACAACTCATCCCATATATGTGTACCGGGGATGGTAACTTTCAATAGCCGACAATAGATTTCATCCATCTTGGTATACTTATCAAAAGTCGGCTTGGTGAGGAAAATGTACTTGATTTCGTGTTGTATGCTGAGGTTAGACTGCAAAGTCTCCAAGAACGCTTTGCCAGTGATGCTGCCCTGTATCCCTGAGAACTTGGAACTGTCTTTGGCCATGGTGGCAATCTTTTGCTTATAATCGGATAAATTCATCAATTTATCATTTAGGACAAGTAAGCCAGGAAGGCCCTTCTTCTGTAAGGCCTCAAGCTTGTTTAAAAATCTATGAACTCCAATGTCCATGTTCTGAGCTTTCTCCTCCAACTGGAACATTAATCCTCTTTTGGTCAACACTCTTTTGACTTCAAGGATCATCTTTGTTCTGTCTTCAACTTTCAGGTCTTCAAGCTCTTCCTTGGTTTTTGAATTCAAAAACTTGATGATCTCGTTAGCTGCCGAGGGAATTTCACCCAGCTCTCTTCTTATCCTGTCGATGGCCTGCCTACTCTTTAGCACCATATCATGTTTCTCAAACATGATTTGCACCATGGGCCAAATTTCATTTATGGAGTTGGAGATATCTGTCCAGATATTTTCCTTAGCCTCTGCTAATGTCTTACTTGCCATTGTTTGTTTCTGAAGCTACTGTATTTCCTTCTTGAGCTTCTCTGATACTTGTCTCTCAATGTTGTATCTTGTTTGGAAGGAAGACTTGAGTTCCTGGATACTTTCAACCTCCATTTTCAGCCTATTGATCTCTATTTCTTGCAGAGTCATCTCCTCCATGGACTTTGCTAGCTCCACAGTTTTTTCCAGTGCTGTTAATGGAGTTGCCGATGGAATTTCTGCTGTAGTGGTTGTTGGCACAGCCGCTGTACTAACTTACGCAAGGGGAACTGCACTCAATGGAATGAATTCTATCGGGGTTGATTGTTCCTTCTCTTTCAATAACCTTTCCAATTCTGCCTCCATTTCCTTTATCTGTGCGTTATGCTGCATGATTAGCTTCAACAATTCCTCTTTCTCGTCTTCTACCTCATCTATTTCTTTAGCTTGTGAATCCTCTGTTGGTGGCAATTTCAGTTGTTTTCTCAGAGATGCAATGTCAACATTCTTTTTCTTTAACATCTCCTTTGCTTCTTTTACATTCGAGGGATCATACCCAATATTGAGCACCAACTCCTCTAAGGATTTTATTCATTTATACTTTGCAAAAGAGGATATCTTTTCCAACTTCAATTGGGTCTGAAGATTGTTTAGAGATACCAGTAACTTTGCTGCCATAGAGGAAGCATGTGCCAATATGGAGAAAACCATTTCTCCAGTCTGTCTGTGCAAATCCATCTGGTCAGCTGGATGGACTTGTTTGGTGTCAAAAAAAATAGTTGACCTTTTGTAGTCAGTGATCTCTTTGGGTTGAGGCACCTGTGCTTGCAGAAATGCTAGATGCATTCTTCCTTTCTCTGTGTCAAAATCTGACAATAGTCTGTGTTGTGTTGCGGAGGTTTGCTTCCAGAACTGAGCGTAGGTGCTGTTGGTCAACATCTGGTTCTTCTTTTTAATCATGTCATATTTTTCGAAAATGTTCAGAGGTACAAATCCTTGTGGAGTTTGGGTGGTCACAACTATATCCGTCTACTTCTTTGAAGAAGAAGTGGACACCACCTAATGTTTTCCCTCAATCACTTTGGCAGAGTAGGGTTCTTCCTCACCAGACATGTGAGTAGCATGAGTGGTTTTGGGTATTTTGCTGTATACCTAAAAATATTCTGCTGATACTTCAATTATTGGAGGAGAGGCATATTTCTTGGCCTTTTTTCCTTTGGTACCTGTGGAGTGGTAGTCTGTGAAAAAGAGATTGAAGGAGATTCCTGCTGTTTAGTATCTACCAGAGTATTTTCCTCCCACTCTGTTTGGTTCACGTAGTTTTCAATTTCTGGTTTGAGGGTGTGAGCATAAGGTGAAATTTTGTTTTTGGATCTCATCTCTGCAATGATCCCACTTGGATCATAACGACAAATGAAAATGGTGCTGAATTTCATTTCCTTTAATAATTTATCTGCCTCTTCCCCAACAGCTCGACTGTTGCAGATAAATGATCCTATTTTCCCTTTAATCCTCATCTGTTTTTTTTTCTTCAGAGACACAAAATGAATGTCATCTGAGTTTATCATCTGACGAATATACTCTAGTGAAAATATTCGAACAAGCACATACTTGGGCAGTTTGTATGGAGCTAGTTCACACCCATACACTTTGATCTCTATGTGATTCTGATATAGGAACCAATCCCCGATCTTTGCGAGATCCGAAAGGTGCATAAATTTTTGGATCTCCTCGTTTATCCTCGGTTCTGGTCTTCCACTGAGCATGCTTACTACTGGGTGATAAAAAAAATCGATGAACTGTTTGAAACTGAACTCAGTGGAGTTTCGTTTGAGTAGCGACGTCCATAGAGTTATTGCTTTCGATTTTTCGTCCTTGTCCATTTTCTGCATGAGAAAGGAAAATTTGTTTGCTTGATAGAACATAAACGTTTAGGCTAGTATTGAAGAATACCAGAACATGCCTTCTGTAGGGAAATTTGCCAGTTTCTCGTGCAAGTTTTTGGCCAAAAAACTGCTGCAATCAAACTGGGTGGCAACTTTCTCTCCAGCAGAGAAAATTGATGGAAAACCTAGGATAGGTTCATCCACCCATTCGTCTGAGAAATAACCGAGAAAACAACACAATGTTGAGATAATCTGGTTTCCATTTTCAGAAAATATGGAGCAATGATAAGGAGGATTCTTCTTAGGAAATTGGGCATCTTGTGGGAGGAACAACTCAAAGATTTGTGCTCTTTGGGGAAAAGACAGGTTCTGATACATTTCTATCAGAATTTCAATTGTGAGGGGAGAACAGGGTTTTCTTCTTCCTATCATTTGCTTGAAGCTTGTCCCTTTGGCTTGTCAACATTGTAACTTGGTTCTCTAGCGATTTGATTTTTGATTGAAGTAAGGGAACGTCTGTATAGTATTGTTCCATCCACACATTACATTGGTCACATGACGACTGTTCGGGCTTTGAAAATGCAGGTGAGGGTTTGGTTACATTGCCGAGGGTTTCGTTAGGTAGCTTGATCCTAGGGTAGCTAGGATTGTTCCCTAGGAAAGGGGGTAGATTAGAAACAAAGTCATAGGGTGGCTCGGAGCACAAGCCTTGGGAGTAAGGGTACTCACTAGCTAGGAAGCGTTCGATGTCAGAGTCTGAGTCTTCACTGAGGACTATGGGTTTCTGCTCAGCACTAGGTTTAGTCTTATTCCTAGCCAGTCTCGATATGAGTCGAGCATTCTTTTTTCCTTTGCCGTCAACAATAGGGTTTTCCTTGGCCTTTTTTCTCACAGGCTTTTTAATAACCTCAACCTTGTTTGCTAAAACGTCGGGTAAGTCAATATCAGGGTTGACCGAGGGTTTAGGAGAGGGTAGTAGGACATGGAAGGGCACGGGTGGCCCGACCTTAATTTCATTAACCACAGGCTTGTCAATTTGGACAGGCTCTGTATCATCAAAACCATTTCGAGAGATAAAAGCTCACCAACTATCACCGTGAAGATTTAAGTGATGAACAACGATGAGTCTGATTAGGCCATGGTGGAACATGATACTATCAGCCTTTTCTCGTTTAAACCTTTTTGACATTTTATAAAGGCTACGCTGGAAGTAAAAAGGCATATTCAATGGATAACCCATAAAATTCATTAACAGTCGAAGGTGATAAAGGAAAACCAGTCCGTATCGACCCTCACTGTAGTGTCCCCAAGGCCGAGCCCCGTTACAGATCATGATATATGCAATGAATTGTAAATGTGCTCTATAGGTTGGTGAGCCAAGTTTTGTATAAGCCGGAAGGCTTATGTGTTTGTTAGGCCAGGAAGCCTAAGTGTTTGAGGGCCAGGAGCCTGCTGTTGTACTTGTATGTATGCAGAATAATCAATAAAATATAAACACCGCCAGGTGCAGACCGACCACGATGAATGAGTGAAGGGGGACTGAGCATCCACAGAGTGGGCAAGGAATTAGGGGCTGGAAGGTGGGAAAGGGGTTGAGTGATGAGCCTAGGGGCTTAAACCTGGAAATAATATTTTAATATTGTTTCAAAAGATATGTGCATCATATGTTTTTATCCTAAGTCCTTTTTGAAAGGACACATGATTTCCCAAGTGGTGGGAGGAAGGCGTGCAGATGGAACACATGCAGTTCCCAGGGTGACGAGTGTCAACCCTGGTGCATGCAAATAAAACAGATGAAGTAAGCTGTGAGGGGGGGGCTCTCATCCATTCGATCCATCTGTCTTGAGGGTGATCAAGGGAAGCCAGTCTGCAAGAGACCCTGGTGTAATTCCGATACAGAAAAGAAAGCCTGTGTTTGTCGTGAGGAATCCGTGCACATCCCTGTCTAGATCTGTGGAGTCTATGTCTGTCTCTGAGAAAACCCTTGTGCGCATTCCCTGAACGGGAAGCCTGTGCTGAATTCGAGTGGAAGAATCTTTGTTATTCGGGGAAGCTGAGCTAGCCTGTGCATGGAGTCCCAGTTCCGAAATCATGACCATGAGACCATCCTATGACTGCTAAACCGGTTTGGGAAGCCTTTGTCTGTTTTCCCCATGGATTGTTGTGGCCACGCAATACTAGACTGCGTGAGGCTTGTTGGCCTGTGAGCGACTCCTCCAGGTGAGAGAGTGAGCAGAGGAAGGAGAGAACTCCTAGAAGGAACCCTGTAGCTGCTACAGAACCTGGAGACTTCCGGTCCGGTCTGTTCCTGTAACCCAAGGTAAGGGAGACTGGCAGTCGAAGGACTGTCCAGGTGACAGAGAAGGTGCACTCTCCTGGGGTGGAACAAGCATGTGGGGAATGAGGGTCTATGGGCAGTGAGCGTGGGAGATTCCTGGGAGAGCTTTCTTCCTGGTGGTTGTGTATGACTGAATTCCCTGTAACCTCAGCCTGAGTCTGGATTCCTTGCCCTGGGGTGGAGCTCAGTCCCAGCTCGGGGGTGACCCACTGTTGAGTTGAGGAGCAGTGCGGTCTATGGCTTGGAGGTTCGTGGAAGGCCTGCACTTGGTTGGTGATTTCTACAACTGTTAAAATATAAGTATTTGAATTATGCTTTAATCATGTTGCGCATGACCGTGCTGTTTATGTATCATGTTTTCTGCTGTGTAAATGAATTATTGTTGAATGATATGGCTTGTTTAATTGTAGCAGTAACTTATATATTTTACTCTAAGATTTAAGTGTGTTTAATTGTGTTAAATGCATGTGCTTATAACGTCTGTACGAATTATGTAAAAATCCATGTATAGAATGGTAACTGAGAGGTTTGAAAACCTCGTGAGTGAAAAGGGTACACTACAAAGTGGTATCAGAGCCAAGGTTTCGACACTGAGCCTAGATGGGCCAGTGGAGCAGTCTTTGGACTGAGAATGCGAGGGGAAATTGGGTCTGGAAGACCAATTTCGGACCCTGGTTTGCTCCGAAGCGTCAAGGAGATACTTGACGAGTTTTTATTAAGCTCAAGAGGTATAACGGTGCTATGAAACCACAACTGGTGTGGTCTATGGCCACGGGGAGACAGGTCTCTACACCAAGGTGTTAGAACCGAAGGATCTGTTCGGGAGGGAAGGAAAACCCTTGTAACCGTCAGATCTGGAGAATGTGCACAAGGTTTAAAGCCTTTGGATACTGCACAGGAGGTTACGGCCACACCAGGGGTTAAACTCAGGAGGATCGTGAGTCGTAAGATCACTGTGGGATTACCCATCAACCGTCTGAGTTGACAGAAGTTGCACAGGGTTTAAGTCCTCATGGGTAGAGAAGAAGTCCCAGAGAGGCGTTGGGATATGGGAGTCATCGGGGAATCAAAAGTCCCGAAGTCCCGAGATTGAATCGAGATCATCCATTGTTTGTGGACGCGTGGCAGTAATCCAGGAAATCGGGAAAAGTCCCGATAGAAGAGTCATCCATCGGAACCATCGGAAAAAATCCTGACAAGGGAGTCGACTATCGGTATTTGGGTCATCGGGAATCGTGGGGAAAAGGGGTTCATGCATTATGAAACCTTGAACCTCGAAACCCCGATAAGGGTATAAGGCAGCGGTCACATGGACCTTGGCTTAACCGCGAAGGGCTAAAGCAAAAGGTGCATCGGCAAATTGGAGATCGGGAGTTCGTGAGAGTAGGAACTCATGTCGTTGGGAATCCCGAAACCTCGATACCTGAAACTTCAGTCGGAAAGATGTACCCGTAGACACCTGAAGAGCACCACGTGCTCGCGAGTGTGAAGACAAGACGAGAAAGGTGGGACCCAGTGACGTCGTTGAAAGCGACGTGGAACCGCATGAACTTGCCACGTGCCGTTATGATAGTGGGCAACAACTGTGCTGTGGACCTGTAGGGTAGAGAGAGTTGGAATTCAAGGAGTCGAGAATTCTGTAGGCGTATGCATCTTGGCATCGCAAACCTCGAAACCCCGAGGAGTAGGGTTGTGGTCATAGGGTGATGGTCACATTGGCCGGAAGCTATGGCCAGTAGGGCTAGATGAAGATAAGGTGCGTCGGGAATCAAAGAATCGTGAGTATTGGGGACTATTGTATTTTGACATCGAAAACCCCGAAACTCCGATGCAGAGGTTTGACTGAGGTCATATGGTAGTGGTCACGTGGACCAGGGCCTAGCCAGGAGGGATAGCGCATAAAGGGTGTTACAAATTGGTATCAGACACTCGAAACTATGAAACCCCGAAACTTGAAGTCCCGAAATATCAGAAATTGAAGTTTCAGACACCCGAAAAACACAGAGCCAGACAGAGCTCAGAAAACTTTGTGAAGTTGAAATGTCTTTCGTTCTTGTTCATATTAATTATAAATGTTGTGGATTGTTCATGAAGTTTAATGGCCTGAAAAATTTAGAATTCAATTGCACAGTGTGTGTGCAGAGTTCAACGAAGGCCAAAACTCCAGTTAATCACCGCCAAGTATGGAGTGGGGAAGAGTGCAAATTACCCCTGAAATAGAAGATGAATAGGAAGGAAAGGATTTTAACCAGGGAGTCAAAGGATCGAACTCTAATGGGCATGGAAAAGATATGGATAAGGAAGGACATATGATGAAAATCATTGAAGGGCTACAAAGAGAGGCCAAGGAGCATCGAGCGGATAGCCGAAAGCTCATGAAAGTCAAGGATCGGCAAGGGAAATTAAACTTAAAATTCTTGGAGATCCTGGAAAGAATAGAGAAGAAACTTGAGAAGAGAAGAGACTCAGGTACGACGGAGAGTCGCAGAACTCATGGGAGAAGAAGCAGATCAAGGAGTGGTAGCCGACATCACAGTCGCTCCCAAAGACGTTATGACAGTAAGACACACAGTAGTGCAAGTCCGTCCCCTACCCGAAAACATCGAAAATATGGAAAAGAGGAATTGAAAGAAGAGATGAATAAAATTAAACCTCCAACATTTGATGGAGAGCACAAGAAGGAGGAAGATGTTGAAACTTGGTTGTTGGGCATGAAGAAATACTTCCAGCTGCAGAATTATTCTTCCCATGCAGAGGGAAGAATTGCAATGTACCAGCTGAAAGGAAAAGTGTCCATGTGGTGGGATCAGTTTGTGCAAGTGTAGCACATCAGAGAGAAAGAGGTCATGTGGAAGGATTTTAAGGGGTATTTCGAGAAGAAATACTTGACTAAAAGATACTATGATAGAAAGATGAAGGAGTTCTTCGAACTCAAGCTAGGCAACATGACCATTGATGAGTATGAACGAAGTTTTCTGGAACTACTGAGGTATGTTCCATTCATTAAAGATGAGGCTGTTAAAATTCAGAGGTATATGAGTGGACTGCCACCTTCCATTGGCGACAAAATTCAATACGATGATCCTAAGACCATGGAAGAAACCATAAGAAGGGAAAAATGCCTATATGAACAACAAAGAGAAAAGCCTACCTTTCGGAAGGCTTGGGATGACCAGAAGAGGTTTAAGAAAGAACAGAGGCAGAAGGGAAGCAATCCTTCCTTTTTCAGAAACAGTCCTTGGGTACAGTCATCTTTTAAAGAGCCCAGGAAAGTTGAAGGGAGTGAGCAGATGCCAAGGCCTCCACCCATGGAGTGTTGGGGCTGTAAAGGGAATCATAGGTACAGAGACTGCCCCCACAGAAAAGACAAAGCAAGAACTGTCCATACTGTTTAGCAAGCTGAAACAATGGAGGATATGGGCAGCAGAATGCCGAGGATCTACGCAGCCCTGGACAACAAGCAAGAAGAATTTCAATCACACATGATTGAAGTGGAAGGTATGATCAACAACTGACCACTTGTTATTTTAATTGATTAAGGGGCTAGCCATAGTTATGTAGATTCTAAAGTGGTGGAAAGTTTGCATCTAACGAGAAGCAAACATGAGAAGTCTTGGTTAGTACAGTTAGCCACAGGTACCAAGAGGAAGGTCACTGAATTGGTTAAGTCCTGTTCAGTGGACATGAAAGGAATGAACACTAAGGATGAATTGAACATTCTGCCTTTAGGCTCATATGATTGCTTAATTGGGATGGACTGGTTGGACCAGCACCATGCCCTTCTGGATTGTTGTAACAAGAGATTCACATGTCTGGACGAAGAGGGAAATCAGGTAACAGTTCAAGGAATTCCCAGAGCTGTTGCTGTTAGAGAAATCTCAGCCATACAACTGAAGAAATGTTACCGGAAAGGCTGTCAATTATTTGCAGCCCGGGTGGAAGAAGTATACCAAAATGTGGTCTCGAATCTGGAAGACCACAGGGTACTCAAAGAGTTTGAGGACGT
>ML827421.1:113985-129473 GCA_009831015.1 Picea engelmannii | reverse complement strand
TTGTGAGAGACATGATTGAAGAAAAGAAAGTATCACTGATGAAGGTGGACACTTTGAAGAATGTTGCAGATTCATTAACAAAATTTGTGAGCACTGAGAAGTTCTCTTGGTGTAGAGGATCCATGGGCATTGCTGCCTTGGATTGTTGACTATGTAACCTTGTAACCCCCTGTGTGCAAAGAAAACAACAAGTGGGAGAATGTTGGGTATGTGTTATATTCTTTGCATGAGTAGTAGTGATTGAGTGCTTGCGTCGGGCGCGCAGGGGGGTTAGAGGGGGGGCCGCTAGGCACCCCCTCAGGGAGTGCAGGGGGGAGGAGCCCCCCGCGTGGGGGTTCGGGGGCAGCGCCCCCGAAATTTTTTTTTCAGGCCGACATATTTCCGGGACCACATGATATTAGGTGGTTTTTCGGCACATGGTTTTTGCTGATGGTTTTCTATTTCCAGTTAAGGAATTAGGGTTTTGGACTAATCCAGGTCATTGGATTAGGGTTTTGGATGCCGCTGGCTCCTATATGTATATTGTATTGTAAACAATGTAACACAATGTGTATGAATATAATATATGTTGGTTTTCCCGGTTTGGGTTTCCAGGTGAAAAATCTCTGTGTAATGTTTGTATTTTCCATTGTATCTTTTATGTTCTTTTCTGAATATCAGTTTGCAGTAGATATTGTACAAGGTTAGAATTTACAGCGGACACGTCACCAACCACGTTGGCAAGGCGAGCATGAACCAGAAGATGACACGAGGCGAGGGCCAGGGGTGACACATGCCCTCATTAGGGGTGACACATGTTATGCTCTAATAGGCATAAGGGGTCTGTAAATTGGCCATATCTGGGTGACATGTGGCACCTTAGTTGCAGGTCCACGTTACCCGATATGACATCAGTGAGCCACGTCAACTCAGGTTGACATCCTTCCAAACCCTCCGATCTCACGGTCAAGATGCATCCACGTAGACCTTGGGATCTATGGCCTCCGTCGCTTCTCAACTTTGGCGTTCGAGGGTTTCATGATGTAGTCCTCTCCTTACTCCCGGAGTAGGTCAAAATTAACCATGGGGTAGATCCAATGGTCACGAGTGGTCCTGAAGCTCCCTCCAATCAACGACTCTTGTTAATTCATGACTTCGGAGCTTATCGACACTCCACACCTCAATTCCCCTGGAGTTCCAAGTCTTCAGACTAAAGGATCTAGTGCCATGCGTCCCCTATCTGTCAACATATGATATTTACTCCGTCGTTCATGACTTCAGGAGTCTTCACACTTTGAAGACTCTTGGACAAGTTCCTTCAGAGTTTCAAATCTCTGGACTACGAGATCTCCTGCCACGTGGACCAAACGGTCAATTGTCAAAGATGATGTGTGGAAAGGAAAAGAGGACACATGGCCCCTTCAGTGGGTGACACATGTCATGTCTTAATAGACCTATAGGGTCTGCGAAACACCCAAATCCAAGTGACAGGTGGCACGTTGATCATGGTTCCATGTCACCCTAGATGATTTCATTGGGTCATATCACTCCATACTGATAGCCTTCTAACATCCCTCAAATATCACTGTTGATATTCAGCCACGTAGATCCAGATATCTACGGCTCTCCTTACTTCAGGAATTCAGCATTCGGGAGTTTTTCTATGCAACCTCCTCATGACTCCTGGAGTTGGTCAGCATTGGGTTGACCATAGTCTAAATTTGGCGGTCAGGGTCTATCCACGTAGACCCACAGATCTATGATTTTCATGGCTTTGGGACTTCATTCTTCGGCCCTTCAGGAGTTCCTCTTCCTATTAACACAACGACTCAAAATTGTCGAAGTGGCACTCTCTGAATCGTGGGATATGGCAACACGTATACCTTTCGATGGAAGGTCCCGATTCACTTCAGACTTTGGGACTTTAGAGGATCTGTCTCCCTTACGATGAATACACAATTTCTCTAAACTCATAAAGACTGAAGGGGTTGAGGATTTAACACCTACGCTCCTTCTCCAAATCCAACGGTCATGATAGACCTTGGATCCTCCATAACGAATCTCATCCACTCGTCTTCCAAACAAAAGGATCTTCCCTTTCAAGAGTTAAATCTTGTTATCCTTCTTGAGCTTCATCAGTTCTGAAAGACTTAAGTGTTGGCATGCGCTTTGCACTCTTTCACCTGAGCTTAACACACTCCTTCTCCCAGGAGACTCAAAACATTTGGGAGTGTTGACATGCATACGGGGAACTATACCTAAGGTCAATGAAATCAAAGTTCATCTGCTTAAACTTGAGACACTATAAGGCTCAAGAATTTATGTGCACAAACTATATAGTTCCTTACTTTCTTAAATACACGATCAAGAAAATATAAAGGGACACAGTCTAATCATCAAGCAAACATGCACATACCTGAAACATTCATAGGATTCCAAATTTAATTTACAGTTGTAGTTCAAATATACAGGGTATGAGAATACTTATCTATTTCAAATTGTAGCCAACGAACTGACTATGCGTGTGCACCTTTCCACCCAACCATAGGATCAGAGGCATTCACTCTTAGCACTCTGGCCACCCTAGTGCCAAGCCATGATATCACTAGGGAACTTTCACAGTTTCTCGGGGATTCTTTCTCAATCACAGTCTCTGCAAGTTTTATCAGATGCCTCCTTAGCATCAAGCTCACAGTCTCCTGCTCAATTCATGCTCTTCTGTAATTTCTCAGAGATCTTTTCTCTTGTTCTCTCCAGTAACAATAAAAGATTAAAAATATTTTGGTTCCTCTCCTCAGCTGGAGAGCTTCACACCCTCTCTCTTCCTGTGTGTCTTCTCTCATCTGCTTTTCTTGTATTCCCCTCACCTTTCTAATCCTTAGGATGGTTATGGACCTGTCATATTCCTTCTATCAAAAGGAAACTCGGGTCAGTCTGGGTCTGCAGGACTCTATGGTACTTCAGGATGACAACCTCTTGTCTCCTCAGCCAGACCATACTTCCATTCATGGGAGTGGTTGATTATTCAACCACCAGTCCTTTTCTTATTAATTGATTTCTCCTTGGGGGTCAGGATGAGGCGTATCATTTCAGCAAGGAGAAATTTGGGTCATTTTACATAATGAACCCTCTCCATAATTTTCACATTTCTTTCCTCTAGTGATATCATGGCCAGTGCTTTAAGGCTTCACCCCCACATTCAGTTATTGGAAATTAAAATAATAATACATTTACATTGTTCCCATGCCATATCATGGTGATCATAATTAATTATTAATTACAAGCTAGGGGAAACAAGGGTATCGCAATCACCTCTCCCTTAAAAAGGAGCACCTTCCTCGGTGTTATTTCTCAATAACATCGGTCATACCTTTCTCATTCAGTTGCTTCATAAGTATTGACCCTCTTTCTTGATCAAGTCCTTTTCAGACTCTTGGCCTTCGTCACCTCTCTCCAATAATCTTGGACAACAAGCATATTAATCACATCTTTCATGCATAAACATTTTACTATTGCATAAAATTCAACAAAATTTCATAACTTAGCACAATACTCATTTGTGCAATTTGTGGATTCGTATCCACGCGATTGTCTTATTTTTATTGGCTCATTGTTTTTCCTAGAGATACCCATTGTGTGCATGATCCCAATCAATAGTTTATAAGAATTATCAAATTCTCCTCTTCCTTGCGGTCACTCACCTTCCAGTCCCAAGATCAGGCATCCCCTTCTCTGCTATACAGTTCCTCAGGTGATCCATCTTTCCTTGCCAAGCATTTCTCGCACAAGAATAATTTCAGAGACTTCATTGAGCCTTACAATCAAGGCATCCCTCAGACTTTCTCTTTTGAGGCGTCCCTCCGACTTGTGTCGCCACAACACAACATATTCTAGGTAATCATGGATTACCATGGGGTTCTCAAGTCTCAACAGTAGCATATTTCATGCTTTATAGCTTGACATCCTTCATCTGTCCTCCCTAGACAAATATTTTTCATCTCACCTGTATCACAGGTATACAAAATTATGAGAAATTATCATCAATTTCAAATTCAAAATTTTCTTGCAAATTTGTTACCCACAGGTTTCCACATTCCCCATTTATTTTCAGATATGTTTCGCATAGGAACCAGATTCACAAGTATGGGTCTTTCCTTCCCATAGTGGTTTATCTCAATAGACAATTGGTCTTCTTTATGGGCTTACAACACTACCATATCCAAGACCCCTTTTTCCTCATGCAACTTCAACATTCCTCAGCTAAACAAATTGTTAGTTTTTATGCACATTATTTTCAAATGATGCATACTAACAGTCCAACTCATTTTCATATATTGAAGGGTACAAAGAAAAAGGGAAATATTATTATTTATGTAAGCATCCTTTCAACATACTAAATTTCCCAAGTACAATTCAAATATTAAATGGCTTTAATCAATGTGTCAATATTCATTGCCACATTCATACCCAATGCACCCTTGCATTGATTTTCAAGTAGCCACACTTGGTGACAGGCACTCTACTACGGTGTGTTGGAGTTTAACCAACCTCTTCACCATATGGTTGATTCCTTCTCATTCACTCTTACAGCAGGACTATGCTTCCTGCTACATGTTGATCACGATCACAGATCGGCGCACATGAAACTAAATGTTTCTCTTGAATGCACCCAAGCATTCTTCCTTCATTAGTAACCAGGGTGCCAACACTCATGGCCACCCAATTTTCTCTTTTATTTAACACCTATACCAGGTAAGTAAAATATTGGAAGGCCCTCTTTCCTCAATGGAAAAAAAAAATCTGCCATTTATGCAAACCTGCATTTCCTTGAAGCAATTCCATGCAATGTGCTAACTATGAGCACCTTTATTCCCCAATCTCCCTAGATTGGTCATTGTACCCATGGTACCCTTTACTCATGCATTTTCTTGCAAGGATTACAACTCATCCTTGATTGGAATAGACTTCCTCTCTCTATTGTTCAGATTCTTCTATCCTGAATCTTACCCCGCTTGGTTAGAAATAGTATACAACAACCACTCACAATTATTTGCATATATTTAGGATAATGAAATCCTTTCAGAAGAGATTCTTACCAAATTCCTTCATACCTTATTCCACATAGGTATGGACATTTTTATACCTATCCTGGCTGCTAGCACCTTTTCTGATATTACCTCATCAATGGTGCTATATGGGAAATTTTAAAGCCCCTTTAACAATCTTTTGTCAACCACCTTCTCATAGTCATCCTTTGTTTGAGGTTGTTCATCATTGGCAATTGTCTTCCTTGACAGTTCCAATTTCTTTCTACACATGGCATACATCATAAATATGCTAGTCATCATGTAAAATAAAAATGCAAGTATCATAGCTTTTAAATCAACAAAATAGTTTTCATATATGTCCTATCATATCTCTATGCACCTCATCACATTATCCTTAAGTCTTCCATGAGTGAAACACAATAAAGTCTCAATTGTTTCTACAATCATACAACCATCATCACTATGGTGTCAAGCATTTACCTTTCATCAGCACACCAGTTTCTCATCCTAGAGAAAACATAATATACAACAAGAAAGGAGTTAAGAGCTCTTCCCTTTTCCAACTCCTTCTACACATCCTAGGACCCTCAGTCCAACTGGGTTGTTTTTCCAAGGCCTCCTTCAATCTAACTGGGTTATTTTTCCAAGGCCTCCTTCAGTCCAACTGGGTTATTTTTCCAAGGCCTCACTGACTTTGTTTATTATGGATTCATCCAAGCCTATTTATTCAAACTTACTCACTTACTTATTCTCCTTTATCCAATTGTACTTGTTCTTCATAGCTTCTCATATAATACCTACAATTATGTAAGCAATTCAAAGTTCTTAGGGTGGAAAGATTGTTCCTCCTTTTTCCTTGAGAAACCTTGGTTAGGCTTACCCTAACTCTTAGGATACATCATCATGCTTTAATAGCAAACGTTTTTCTCATAATGAGCCATGACCCTGTGCACACTGCACCTTACCATTCATTTTTCAGAAAGGTCTACACTCGTTGGTTAGTTTTCCACTCATATATTTTGTTTTAGAATGTAATCCATGATTTCTTATATAAATAGGCTTGTAGACCATTACTCAATTCCCAGCAGTCATTAAGTTTGTGACTTTGTTCTCCTGACAGAGTCTTCACACAATTATTCCATAGGGAACTCCTTCAACATGCAACATCCTTATTTCCTATCCTTCTCTATCTGTGATGGCCTCAACCTTGAATTAGCTTCAGTTGCTTACCAAATATTCCATAAGGAATATAAACATGCATCTTTGTGATGCATACATATTATGTTTACACACATATTTCTTGTTTTTCTGACTTACATCCACAATGCACTTAACCACATGCATAATCATAAATCACTTAACTTATGATTGTTCACAATTTTTCTCATGCAGTCCTCAAAGGATTAATCATGTCGTCTTTTGTCCTGACAATAGAGCATCCTTTCTCATTTACTCTTTCATATGTTTATACTAGCCTTTCCTGAGGGAATGGAACACATTCCCCTCAATCTACCATTCAAAACCAATCTTTCATGGCTCCTCAAAATAGATTTGGCCATGCATCCATGGTATTCATTCAATATTGGCAAGTGTAATCCTTGCCTTACATATCGCTCATCAAGGAAGGCATATTGTGCCTTTGGTATACATATATTCTTACATCATACATGTGCATCACTTGCACATTTAATATCATTCATACCTAGTTGGTATTAATATCAGGATTTATATCAAGAAGCTTCACAATGCATTAATTCCATGCACTCAAGCCTATACACACCTAAACCAAACATACATCATGTAAGCTCATTTCTTGCACCCTTTCCATGTCATACATGCACATGGACATATCAAACTTTTGGATCCTTCTCCCAAGGATATTACTACCATTCTCAGGACAAGTTCCATAGAGATATTCAACACTGATATTCCCTCTCGTTTGGGAGCTTGCAGTGATTCACATGCTATCCACATTGACAATTTAACAGACATAATCATAATTATGTCCCTCTTTTTGTATTAAAACAACCAGGAAGAAATTATTCTTGCCTCTAGTGTTATAAGATGACTCAACAGCCCAGAAATATTATTTGGGAAAATCCAACCGTTCCCCAAGGCAACAAGACAACTTATCAAGCTTCTCTTTCATGCCTCAAACCATTCTTGGTCAACATATTTCTACAAGGGAATCCTTTCCTAAACTCCCTCTTATAGCTATATGAGTATACCAAGTTATTTCCATATGGTCATCATCCACCTCTGGATGTCAATATGACCCATTGGGATTCTAGAAGTGCCCCAACACTTCCTTTACCACATTCAGGATCAACATTTAATCAACCATTTTACCTCATTTATAATAAATTTTAATGTCTAACACCATTTGGACTATTCCCTTAAAGCCCACATACAATTTCGAGTTATGTTACTTATTAAGTATTCTAGTTCAGAACTCCAGAGTATCTTTAGGTCATAATCATTCTTAACCATTACACCTATAAGTTTTTCTTTTGTTTAGCAACAGACAGGGACGGAGCTCACTCTCCTCCTCCCACGGAATTCTGGTAGACTAGTTTCCTATCCACCAAGAAAGGGAGGTTGTTGTGATTTCTCACTCAATCACTCTATATTTCTACAACTATGTTTATCAGCTTGATTAGAAAAACCCTGCCCAGTAATTCTTGTACCCAGAAACAAAAATTTGTTTCTCAGTTCCCTTCGAAACCTGAGAGCTACCCATGCTCTCCCTTTTCAGAGAATGGTCACCAGACTCATTCCTCTGATTGTGAGGGGTTAAACCCATATACAAGGTTTAATCCTTCATTAAAGCAGTAATTATTACTACTATCGATCCTTTCAATTCATTCACATACAAGTCTTCCTATTAGTAACCATCAACATAATCCCACTCTTGTAGGATAGGCTATCATTTCCCAAAGAAATGATAGGCTTCCTTTTCCATATATTATCATGATTCAATCTTGTTGGGTAAAATCCCAATTGAATTTTAATCTACAACCTTCAATGAACTTGTGCAAATAACTTACATACAACATTGGTACTCTCAGCAAGCTCATGTTAGGTTATCCTTTCGACCATTCTCCGACCTATCCACGCATGTTTCTGAATCATACTCTATTAGATAGAGTAGGGTAGTATGCCCTCTCCCTTAAAAAAATTCCAATAATATTTTTATGTGACTCGTGCATGAACCCAAGCAATCCAAGTGTTGTTGCCATGCTCTGATACCAATTTAGCCCCTAAATACCCTTTCAAGGGATGGGGCATCAAATTTTTGTTTTTCCTAACTATCTCAAATTCTAATTATGGGATCTCCATTGGCTACTGCTCGCCATGAGCTTTCTAACAGTCGCCACTAGACTAAAATCTAAGCTCTGGTATGCAATTTATCACCTCCCAAATCTATCTAGGAGTTATTAGTTGGGGTCTTCAGCGTTCGACATTGAACACCCCTTTTCTTACTCCCAAAAGTCCCAAAATCTCGCCACATGGCCTGGGTCGTTCGATAATCGACGTTCGGCGATTGGTGTTGAATGTCCCTTTTTCGGCATTCAAAGTTCGACAATCGAAGATCGACATCCTACATTTTTAGCGATTTGGAAATTAGTGATCGTCATTGAATGTTCGGCGTTTGACGATCAACGATCGACGTTGAACAATATTTTACCATACTATGCCCAAATATTCAAAACTCTCGAAGATATCCAGACTCCCAGAGTCCTGAACATGTCACTAGCCACGTTGTCCAGGAGGGCACAAACCAAAAGCTGACACATGGTGAGGGCCAGGGGTGATACATGTCCTCATTGGGGGGTGAAACATGCCATTCTCTAATAGGCATAAGGGGTCTGTAAATCGGCCATATCTGGGTGACACATAGCACCTTAGTTGTGGGTCCACATCACCCGAGATGATGTTAGTGAGCCACATCATCTTAGCTAACATCCTTCCAAACCTTCTAATATCATGGTCAAGATGCGTCCAATGTAGACATCGGTATCTATGGCCTCCATCACTTTGCCACTTCGGCATTCAGGGGTTTCATGGTGTATTCCTCTCCTTAATCTTGGAGTAGTTCAAAGACAAATTGACCATGGGGTAGATCTAATGGTCACGAGTGTACCCAAAGCTCCCTTAGATCAACGACTCTCATTAATTCATGACTTTGAAGCTTATCAAAACTCCACACCTCAATTCCCCCGTAGTTCCAAGTCTTCGGACTAAAGGATTTGGTGCCACACATCCCCTATCTGTCAACGGCTGAGATTTACTCTGTCGTTCGTGACTTCGGGAGTCTTCACACTTTGAAGACTCTTGGCCAACTTCCTCCGGAGTGTCGAATCTCCAGACTACGAGATATTCTGCTATGTGGACCAAATGGGTAATTTCTAGAGATGGCGCATAGCAAGGCAGAGAGGACACGTGGCCCCGTCAGTGGGTGACATGTGTCACGTCTTAATGGACCTATAGGGTCTGTGAAACACATGAATCTAGGAGACACGTGGCATGTTGATCGTGGGTCCATGTCACCCTAGATGATGTCACTGGATCACGTCACTTTGGACTGATATCCTTCTAAATCCATCAGATATCACCATCGATATCTGGCCACATAGATCTAGAGATCTACAGCTCCTGTTACTTTGGGAATTCAACATTCATGAGTTTTTCTATGCAACCTCCTCGTGACTCCCAGAGTTGGTTAGTCTTGGGTTGACCATAGTATAAATCTGACGGTCATGGTCTATCTACGTAGACCCACAGATATATGATTGTCGTGGCTTTGGGACTTTGGTCTTCGTCCCTTCGGGATTTCCTCTTCCCATTAACACAATGACTCAAAACTATCGAACTACCACTCTCCGAACCGTGGGATATGGAGACACGTATACCTTCCGATGGACGGTCCTGGTTCACTTTGAACTTCGGGACTTTGGAGGATTTGTCTCCCTTACGATGAATACACAATTTCGCTGAACTCACGAAGACTGAAGGGTTTGAGGATTTAACACCTACGCTCCTTCTCCAAATCCAACAGTCGTGACAGACCTTGGATCCTCCCGAACAGATCTCTTCCATTCGTCTTCCAAACTAAAGGATCTTCTCTTTCGAGACTTAAATCTCATTATCCTTCCCGAGCTTCATCAGTTCTGAAAGACTTAGGCACTGGTGTGCGCTTTGCGCTCTTTCTCCTGAGATTAATAGACTTCTTCTCCCGGTATACTTAAAACAGTTGGGAGTGTTGACATGCATACAGGGAACTATACCCAAGGTCAATGAACTCACAGTTCATCTGCTTAAACTTGATCCACTACAGGGCTCAAGCATTTACGTGCACAAACTATATAGTTTCTTACTTGGTTAAATACATAATCAGGCAAAGATAAAGGGACACAGTCTAATCATCAAGAAAACATGCACATACCTGAAACATTCATAGGATGTCCAAATTTAATTTATAGTTACAGTTCAAATATACAGGGAATGAGAATACTTATCTATTTCAGATTGTAGCCAATGAACTGACTATAGGTGTGCGACTTTCCACCCAACATAGGCTCAGAGGCATTCACTCTTAGCACTCTGGCCACCCTCTTTCCAAGCCATGGTATCACTAGGTAAATTTCACAGTTTCTCAAGGATTCCTTCTCAATCACAGTCTCTACGAGGTTTATCAGATGCCTCCTTAGAATCAAGCTCGCAGTCTCCTGCTCAATTCACGTTCTTCTGTAAGTTCTCAGAGATCTTTTCTCTTGTTCTCTCCAGTAACCAGAACAACTTATCAATCTTTCAATTCCTCTCCTCAACTAGAGAGCCGCATGCCCTCTCTCTTCCCATGTTCTTCTCTCATCTACTTCCCCTGTATTCTCCTCGCCTTTCTCCTCCTTAGGATGGTTATGGACCTATCCTATTCCTTCTATCAGAAGGAAACTCTGATCAGTCTGGGTCTGCAGGAATCTATGGTACTTTAGGCTAACAGCCTCTTGTATCCTTAGCCATACCATGCTTCCATCCATGGGGGTGGTTGATGGTTCAACCACTAGTCCTTTTCTTATTAACTGATTTATCCTTGAGGGTCAAGATGAGGCGTATCATTTCAGCACAGAGAAATTTGGGTCATTTGACATACTGAACCCTCTCCATAGTTTTCCCATTTCTTTCCTTTAGTGATATCATGGCCAGTACTTAAAGGCTTCACCCCCACATTCAGTTATTGGAAATTCAAACAATAATAAATTTACATTGTTCCCATTCCATAGCATG
Organism: Picea engelmannii; assembly: GCA_009831015.1. Lineage (NCBI taxonomy): Eukaryota > Viridiplantae > Streptophyta > Pinopsida > Pinales > Pinaceae > Picea > Picea engelmannii. Next base: position 118,161 of record ML827421.1, on the reverse strand, counting down.
GTGATCATAATTACTGATTAATTACAAGTTGGGGGAAACAAGGGTATTACATCTCCAAGGGAAAACCTGTGCAAAATGGTGTGGATATCAAAGGAATATTCACACTAATGGCATGGAAGTAGGCAAATAATTGTTACAAAAGCTAAGATTTCATAATAATTAAATGCTAGAAAAACAATAGTAAACAACTTTTAAATAGATGGAAAAAGGACTTAACTAAATCTAAATTGAATCAAACTCCCCAATGGAGTTTTCAATATGGATTGGGGGTTTTGTTTTACAGGGGTATAAAACAACCTATTAAATAATTGTTAGAGTTAAAACTACACAATATGTGATAGGGGACAAAAAGACAAGTGTCAATTTCACCCTGTAAGCATTAATTAGCACATTAAAACTTAAATTCAGTGACAAACCAACAATCGAAAAGAAAATTATTGGAAATAACAAAATGGAATTCTAAATCCCAATGGAAGGCCATAAAATTGTAGTGAATCACCTGGGAAGAGAAGTTTGCATCAAGTAGTCCCCAAAGATATCTATGGGAGGGTATTTTGGCCTCCTTAACTAGTCAACATCTCTCTATGAAGATGTAGAGAACAAAACCATATGTGGATGGCCACTATATAAGGTAGGCACTCAATCGATATGGAAAATCAGTAGTGAAGGGAGGAGAGGTACTCCACCCATCACCATTATGAATAAATGTTAATTAAGAGGTAGGGGGGGGGCATGTGATGATAATATGGAAAATTTATCTTGATTGGTAGTGACAAAAATTTCTGCAGGTAGCATGTCACTACCTCATGATTTGGTCTTAGTCCCCAGGAATTTAATCACCACAAGAATCAAACTTTTTTAATTTGTATGGGGTCGTGCAATGTTCAATTATTTTTCTACATATGTTGCACGGGTATTAGGGAATGTCCTGCGCAATTTGTGGCAATGGTCTTTTGATGATTTGACCTTGCTTGATAGTCCATGAGTGACCTACAAAACCTGCAATTGGCTATGTTTTATGATTTATTTGTTGATTTGTGATGTTTTTAGCTATGCTCACTTGAATTTCACCAAGGAGAAAAATTAGGGTGATATGAAAAGACGACTAGTCAATAAATCGATTTTTCCCTTTTGGTTTCTCTGTTGTCAATTCTTGGCTTACATGTTTATGTGATGGGCATTTTTATTTCTTCTAGTCGATTCTATTGGGTTGTTTACACATTCTAGTTTTGATTTACAATCTAACTTTCCATGCTTCCACCATAATAGAGTTTGACTCATTCATTTTACTTTGTTGTTCCCTATCCTCACCTAGGAAGCACAGTTAATTTATAGATCCTAAGTTAAGATAGATCTAGCTAATATGTAACACATAATTGAGGGAATATGTCCCTCTTGCAATATAAGTTTATCGAACTTATAATTCTTGTAAATTAAATTTATGGAGACATGCATTTCATGATTATGAGAAAGTAATCATATTACACTAGTGTAAGATTTTAAAAAAAAACATATAATTCTGATTTTAATAAGCTTGGGGCTTGTTGATAACTCAACGTGAGGGTATCAAATGATACCATTGTGCCAAGTGAGGGGATGAGAGCGTGATTTCTATGACCACTATTAAATTTTTCTGTAAGTGATGGAGAGTTGACATGGTCGAAGCCCATAGAAGTGGAAATAATGCACATGGGTTGGGACTCTACCCATGGCATGATTGATTGTGTATTAAAGTGTGAGAAACCAATGTTGTTTCTTGATGAAAATGAGGGCTTGTTGTAATACATAGAAAATATCAAGTTGGAGATATGGTAGACGGTAGTGAAATCTATGTTATATGTGTGTAGTAAGGGAAATACGTGCCAACCCAAGTCAACTAGGTGAATGGTTAGCATAGGTTGTTGATGAGAAACAAGGGTAGTCTGAAACTAGGGGAGTTTTATACAATGGTGAGTATGCTAGCCAATTGTTTTACATAAGCTACAACAGTGGTCCTTAGCCAAATGTTGCATGCTTGTTTAGGTTCCTTCGAGGTAGGGGTAGGGGTGCCCCAAGCCAATGGATTTGGTAGGAGTGGTGCCACCATAGGTGGGTGAAGAAGGTTCTACAATTCAAATAGTGTAGGATGATTGGGAGTGGCATAACCATGGATTTTATAGAAGGCACAAGGAAGTGGAATTTGAATGAAATAAACAACAGGTGTGGCTACAATAGGTCTAGGGGAAGTCATTCCCTAAGCTTTCTTATTGTTTCTTTCAACTATCTTTCAAGCACATATAATAGTTAATGTGATAGGTTCTTGAGGTGGCTCAGGTGACATAAGCGATGGAACACTTGAAATTGGAATTGGAAAAAAGGATAATTTTGATGGTGGAGCCATAGAAAGATCATGAGAGGAGGAGGAAATATGCTAAATAGGTATCCCAAGGGTTAGCCTTGGAAGGGTTAAGATGGCTATTATGGTGGTCCCAACCATGCCAAATAGTGGAAAGAGAAGGGGATGTGATTGATATGGGTCCTTGGATGGACATACTACAAAGGAGAGAGCCATATAAGGGGTGGGTTGCTCTCACCTAATGATGATGTGGGAAAATATGGCATTAGGTGCTCTCTAGGCATCCAAAGTGGAACATTGTGGGTAGATTTCACACTATATACCATTGACAATGTAGTTGGTGGCTCATCAAATTATCTGATGGTGCACATGGGATATGATCCCATGGGAGAGAGTTAGGGTGGTACACCTTGATATGTCCCAAGAAAAGTGGAGTATTTTCATACGTTATGACCCATATTGATGTAATTTGATATGTATTGGCTAGCCCCAATGGTGGACAAGACATTGTCTAGGTTGGCATATGGCATGGGTTCATAGTATGTAAGATGATCCAAAGAAATGACCTTTCCCTCATGAGGAAACATCATAGTGTGAAATACTAAAGAGGAAATTATTTTCATGGTATTCATATAATTGCACCCATGAAGAATGTAATCAAGTGAAACATCTATAACTTCTATGTCAATTAAGACCAGCTTGCTCCCAAGTTCGACAAGGACATTTTGAAATATCCATTAAGGCTAGGAAGGATCGTGATCATGGGCCCATAGGGTAAGGGGACTAGCTCAAGGGAGCCTAACTTCTACCAAGCTATGGTGGACATGACATGAGTATAAGTAACTTCAGTAATGGTGCATTGATGTATGATTAGGTTTTTTATCGTGAATGAAATTTGAAATGCAATAGAAGGGGGGAGCCTTAGCTCAACTTTGTCTAATTTGAAGATCATAAAGAATGAATATGATGGATACATAGAACCTAAGGAAGATAATAAGGCCTTTAATTGAGAAGGACAATTTATTAGGACCTCAAGAGATGACATGGTGTTGAGTGATAGGGCCAAGTCATCCATGATTTTGTATCTATGTGGGACCCTCACATTTGGGTTATGCACAGTACAACGTAAAGGTGCCTCTAGTATACATGATGTAGGGGTAGAATTAAGTTGAGGGATATACAAGGTATTTCTAGTGGAGGATTTGGTGTGATCACATTCTATTGGATCAGGCTCATGCATGGAATATACCCAATTGTAATTCTAAAGGTTGATATATATTGCATTCATGTAGATGTTCTGATATGATGGATCTCCTGGCTATGAAGAAGTAGGGTGTCCTTGTTGGGTAGTATTATTCCTTTGTGGGGGATTAAGGGAGAGACTACCTACTAACACCTTAATTTTTTGAAATTTGGAAATTTCAAGGTAGTGATGGATGTAATTCCCATATTACGCCACAAAGCACACAACAAAAGTTTGTCCTAATATGGTTGTTTTTTCCTTGATTTTGATTGTTATTGGGGTATGATGTGGATCTCGATTTGTAGCATTAGGGTTTCCACCATTGTTAGATATATGATTGGGTGGATTTCCCCTTGGCCCTTGAGGTTGATTTTTGTTTTGGTGACCCTTTTTCTTCTTCCCCTTGTTATATGAATTCGAGGGATTTACCATGTTTTACTAGAAAAAATATATGTTCTATTGGGAGGAAGAAGACTAAACAAGATGAAAATCAAATAAGGGTAAAGGAGGGCTATGGTGTCAAAGGACCTAGTAGAGGACCAAGGAAAGTTTAATATGGATTTTGAGGTGGAGGGCCACCATAAGAAATACTAGAACC
>ML827421.1:93625-113885 GCA_009831015.1 Picea engelmannii | reverse complement strand
TGAATGGATGAAATATGAGATCAACAATCTTTGATTTCTCTTTATGTGGGATTCAACAACATAATTCTGCAAAGTGTTATATTGTTCCTCTTAAATTAAATGGACAACCCATCTATTTATAAGGTGTTGGAGGTCCTCTACCCATCACCACTATGAATAAATGCTAATTAAGAGGTAAGGGGGGAGCCATGTGATGATTAGACTCCAGCATATGGTAAATTTATGTTGATTGGTAGTGATGGGAATTTATACATGTAGCATGTCATTGCCTTGCCATTTGGTCTTAGTCCCTAGGCATTTAAGCACCACAAGAATAAAAAAAACTATTTTTTACGGGGCCATGCAATGTTCAAGGTTTTTTCTACGCATATTGTATGAGTATTAGGGATTGTCCTACATGATTTATGGGGATGGTATTTTGAGTAACCCAAAGAACCCGCAAGTAACTATGTTGTATGATTTATATGTTGATTTTTTCCCTTTCGGTTTCTCTGTTGTCAATTATTGGCTTACATCTTCATGTGGAGGGTTGTTCACTCATTCTAGTTTTTATTTACAATATGTTTTTCCATGCTTCCACCATAATAGAGTTTGACTCATTCAACTGACTTTGTTGTTCCCTGTCCTCACCTAGGCAACACGGTTCATTAATAGGTTTTGAGTTAAGATAGATCTATGATGATATGTAACACATTGTTGAAGGAGCCCACCCCTCTTGCAATATAAATTTATTGAAATTATATTAAAATTTCTTGTAACTTAAATCTATGCATACATGCATTTTATGATTACGAGAATGCAGTCATATTAAATTAGTGTAAGATTTAAAAAAAAAAACATATAATTATGATTTTAATAAGCTTGAGGTTTGTTGAGACCTCAACATGGGGGTATCAAATGAAACCATTGTGGCAAGTGAGGAGATGGGAGCATGAATGCTATGACCACTATTTACTTTGTGTGTAAGTGATGGATATCTAAAATAGGTGGATCCCATAGTAGTGGAAACAATGCACATGGAGTGGGACTCTACCCACTACATGAATAATTGTGCATTAAAGCGTGAGAGACCAATGTTGATGCTTGATGACAATGAGGGGTTGTTGTAATACATAAAACCTACCAAGGTGGAGATATGGTAGATGGCCGCAAACTCTATGTTACATGTGTGTAAAGAAGGCAGCATGTTCCAACTTAGGTCATTTGGGTGAATGGTTAGCATAGGTTGTTGATGAGAAACAATAAGGGTAGCCTGAAATTGGGGGATTTTTAGACAATGGTGAGTGCAATAGCCAAATGTTTTACATAAGGTGCAAGGGTGGTTCATTTTCAATAATTGGTTGCATGCTTGTGTAGGTTCCTTTGAGGGAGGGGTGCCCTAAGCCAATGGAGTTGGTAGGAGTGGGGACATCATAATTAAGTGAAGAAGATTATATAACTAAGGGAAATTGGGAGTGGCATGACCATGGATGTTATAAAGGGAACAAGGAATTGGAATATGAGTGTGAGCAACAACGGTTGTGGCTATAGTGGGTCTAGGAGAAGCCATTCCCCTATCTTTCCTATTATTTCCTTCAACTATATTTCAAGTACATGGCATAGTCAATGTGATAGGTGCTTGAGGTGGCTCGGGTGACATAAGTGGTGGAACACTCAAAATTTGAATTGGAAAACAAAAATACTAAGTTTGTTGGTGGAGCCATAGAAAGATCATGGAAGGAGGAGGAAAGATACTAAATACGTATCCCAAAGTTTATCCTTGGAAGGGTTAAGATGGCCATTATGGTGGTCCCAACCACACCAAGTGGTGGAAAGAGTCGGATATGTGATTGATAGGGGTCCTTAGATGGACATACTCCAAAGGAGAGGCCCAATAAGGGGGTGGGTTTCTCTCACCTGATGATGGTGTGGGAGAAGAGGGAATTATGTTCTCTTGAGGCATATAAAGTGGAACATTGTGGGTAGGTTGCACACTATACACCATTGATAATGTAGTTGGTGTCTTATCAAATTATGTGATGGTGCATGTGGGAGAGGTTGTGGTGGGAGGAGTTGGGGTGGTACACCTTGATACACCCCAAGAAACATGGAGTCTTTGAATATGTCATGACCCATATTGATGTAAGATGAGATGTATTGGATAGCACCATGGTGGACAAGACATTGTCTAGGTTGGTATGTGTCTTAGGTTCATAGTATGTAAGATGATCCAAATAAATGGAATTTCCCTCATGGGGAAACATCATAGTGTGAGATACTAAATAGGCAGTTGCCTTCATGGTATGCATATCACTACACCTAAGAAGAATGTATTCAATTGAAACATATACAAATTCTATGTCAATTAAGACCATCTTTCTCCCCAGTTCGACAAGGACATTTTGAAATATCCCTTTAGGCTATGAAGGATGGTGATTGTAGGCCCATAGGGTGTAATGTCCCTTTCCAAATAGGAGCTCCAAAGAGGAGGCTTAACGGTCTAAACCACCCCGTTAGACTATAGCCAGGCCTAAAGAGGGGTAAACAGGGTTACTAGAGGTCACTCCAGTCACAAGTGTTATATTCAGAAAGTGACATTGAGCTAAAAAGGGTTAAAAGAACTTTTAAGTAATTATGAGCTAAAAATAGAAGTCAACAGTGAATTAGGGTTTCAACAGTGATTTAGGGTTTTGGAAGTCAACAGTGAATTAGGGTTTCAGCATGATTTAGGGTTTTGGAAAGCTATAAAGGAAGGGTCAGCGACCTAATTCATTATTATGCAGATTATGACTTGTCATTGAGGAGAGAGGCGCATCTCGGGAGATATAGTTTAGTGGATTCCAGGAGGAAGACACCAGTTGGCTAATTTCGGTGTTTAGAGACACACCCTAGTCACCGGGAAGATCACACAGGTCTTCCATCATTCTTTAGAGGCAGTTACGTAGGGTCCAAGATTTCCCTCTGACCCATTTGAGAGGAAGGCAAGGCGCATATTTTGCATGGTTCCTCCCCAAATTCCGATAGAGGAAGCATCTGGGGTGCATTTTCCAGACTTGGAAGTGCGACACTTTTGGCGGATACATTCAGGGTTCACGAGCGAGCATCAAGCCATATTCAAGGAAACCCTTCCGACCCATTTCCAAGTAGACCAAGGCGGTCGTTTTGAGACATATCTCGTCCAATTCTGACGGTGGAATCACTAGGACACATTTTTCCAGAAGAAGAGGGGCGCATTCCCCCAGGGGTATCCATCTGGAGTCCAGAATCATCATCAGAGCGGTTCGACAGATACCAGTACTAAGGACTAGAGCAGGGTGCATCATTTGGGGCAGTTTCCAGGCCATTCTGAGAAGTATAGCTCCCAAGGAAAACTTTCCCGACTTCCAGCAGTTACTGTCAGAGCTGCCATATTCCCAGTGCACCCATTGATCCCGCTGCACTCACATATTCTGGGTATTATCTTTTAGTTTCTTATTTGTATTCCAACTAAGATCCTTTTGTCTTATGATCTAGCCGAGTGTTGTTATTTTATTCAGTCGCATTCGACCTATTGTAATCCGTAGAGATATCATAATACAAAATTTGCAGTCCTTTTTCGCATTTATTATTTGTATGATCATTTATATGTTGTAAACAATAGATCCTACATACCCATTAACAGCATTTCCTAGACTAGCCAAGTCAGGAACATTATAGTGGTATCAGATCTTTAGTCCTGCTAGCCTGTGACTAAAGATAATGAGTGCAGCAGAAGACCCAGAGGGTCGTGAACACATAGGTGATGAATATGTCACTTACAACATGCATAAGGAAAGAAGGCATAGGCCTGATTTTCCCCCTTTTCCTCCTAGCTCAAAGGAAGAGGAAGAGGCACACATAGAAGCAGAGAGAAGGGCAGAGTGTGAGGTTGAGCACGAGGCAGAGAGGATGCTAGGAGACAGATATGAGCGACCAGAGGGCAATGGCAAGGCCCCCGTAGATCCAGAGACAACTTTCATGTAGGTTATCAATGATATGTTAGCTAGTCAACGAACCATGTCTCAGTCCTTGGCATAGGTGGTTGATAGATTGGCTAGAGTGGGCACCCCAGACACACAAGTCCTGCATGCAACACAGGGGAACTTAGGAGCAGGCAGTAGACCTCAGTCACCCTCTTGCACATACACCTCTACGAGTAGGATTCCCAGACCCTTGTTTCCCAGTTTCCAGAGGGCACCCCCGGTAGCAGCCCCGCCACCGATAACATAGAGGCCACCCACTCATGCAGATGACATTGCCGAGTATAGGAGGGAGTACGCAGCATTGGGTCGTGAATTCCATCGGGACATGACCTTAGTCGAGTACTGTGGACTCAGACTCAGGAACCGCCCCAAAGAGTCGCAAAGGGGAGGACCACAACAACAGCAGGGGCATAACCTCGATTTCATCCAAAAATTAGGGAAACTCACCATCCCTTCTTTTGATGGATCGTCCAAATACACTGCCACAGATTGGGTACAGAATCTAGACACGTATTACAATCTCAACCATATGACCGATACAAAGGCCATCTGTTTCACGACCTTACGCTTGGAGGGTGAGGCACATGAGTGGTGGTATCATGGACTGGTGACATTGGGTCACAGTCACATCACCTCCTATAGGGAGTTTATAGATAGGCTCATGGACAGGTTTGACGGGAAGGATCCAGAGATTACTTCAGGGATCTAGCCTAGTTGAGACAAACTGGCACAACAGAGGCATTCATCACAGAGTTTAAGCGGGTAGCCTTGGCAGTGACAGATATATCAGAGCCTGGGCTGATCATGTTATTCACAGAAGGACTCAAAGATCCTTTGAGAGGATGAGTGAAGGCATATAGGCCTCCCACTTTGCAGGATGTCATCCTTCGCACTCAAGATTTGGAAGACTCAGTGCCAAAGACTAAAACCTTCTCCAAACCATTTGTGCCCCAGAGGGATCGAGACAGGAAGCCATTCCAGAGAGAATGGAAGGGCAAGGAGAAGTTGGATGATGAGACTAGGCGAGAGCTTATGAGGAAGAATCTTTGCTTCAGCTGTAGAGATCCTTGGGTCCCAAGCCACAGGTGCATGGGCAAGGGAGAGATTCATTATATTGAGGTAGCAGCAGACAGCGTGGATAGTGAGGAGGAGGAGCAGGACAGTGGATCCACTAGTTCAGAGGAGGAGTCAGCACCAGCAGAGGAGCAACCTCCCCGTAGACCACTGACACTGGCAGGAGCCCATCCTCCAATAGTCCTACAACCTCCAGAGTAGGCTAACAGGAGGAAACCAGCAAAGGGAGGAGTCATAGAGACTTTTTCTGGTGTTCCCAGGTATGATACCCTCCGTATCAGAGGGATTATTCAGGGGAAAAAGGCAATCGCCCGGATAGATGGTGGGGCCACCCACAACTTCATCGACGCTTCACTAGTATCGAGACGGGCACTTCAGATACAGGAGTTTGAGGGGTTTGATGTTGCGATAGCAGATGGCCACACAGTGGAGTGTCTAGACAGAGTTCCAAACTTAGAGATGAAGTTAGGAAACTACACAATGAGAGACACATTTTATGTGGTTGATCTATCGGACACAGATGTGGTGTTAGGAGTTCAGTGGATGATTACCTTGGGAAAAATCACCACCAACTACCAAACCTTGGAAATGGGATTCAGAGATCAGGATGGGAAGAAGGTTGTTCTAATAGGTATGTCGACAGGAGCACCCAGGACAGTTTCAGCCAAGAGGATGGAGAGGATATTCAAACATGGGGAGGTAGCATATGCCTCAGAATGCTTGATCACTAGTCAGAAGGATTCAGAAGGTCGACAACAGTACCATACAAAGATCAAGAATTTATTGGGATGACATCAGCAGGTCTTTGAGGCAATTCCACCAGGGAGACAACCTGACAGGGGGTTTGAGCACACCATTGAGTTGGAGGAGGGGGCCAAACCTATGATCACCCCCCCCCTATCGTCATCCTAGGAGGTTCAAGGATGAGATAGAGAAGGCAATCAAGGAAATGTTGGTGATGGGACACATCAAACCGAGTAGCAGCCCGTTTGCTTCTTCGGTTGTCTTAGTTATGAAGAAGGATGGCACCATGAGGATGTGCATTGATTACCAATCCTTGAAGAAGAAAACCATCAAGAACCAATACCCTATCCCACGCATTGACGAGTTGATGGATGAACTGCATGGGGAATTTTTCTTCTCAAAAATTGATCTACGCTCTGGATATGATCATATCAGCATCTGAGAGAAAGACATAGAGAAGACGACAATTTGATGTCGTTTTGGACACTTCGAGTTCTTGGTTATGCCATTTGGGAAAACAAATGAACCTGCTACATTCCAGTCTTTCATGAACCATATATTCAGGGATCAATTAAGGAAATCAGTCTTGGTTTTCTTCGATGACATCTTGATCGATAGCCGATCATGGAAAGAGCATATGAGGCACCTAGATGAGGTATTGAGCATCATGGAGGCACAGTCATTATATGCCAAAGAGTCCAAGTGCGATTTTGGTATGACAGAGCTACTTTACTTAGGCCACGTCATCAGTGCACAGGGGGTACAGGTGCACCAAGAGAAGATCAGGGCCATTCTCGATTGGCCGATGCCCAGGAACATGACAGAATTGAGGAGCTTCTTTGAGCTATGCAGCTATTATAGGCGGTTCGTCCAAAGTTTTTCTCATCTTGGAGCACCACTGACAGATATTACCAAGCATGGGGATTTCATATGGACCGATAAATCACAGGAAGCCTTTGATCACATGAAGGAAGTCATGGGCACTTGTCCAGTGTTGGCACTACCATATTTCACCTTGCCATTTGTACTAGAGTGTGACACATCCGGCGAAGGGATCGGTGCAATTTTGATGCAGGGAGGACACCCCATTGTATTCAAGAGCTAGAAGCTTAGTCAACCTGAGAGGTTGTACTCCATTTATGACAAGGAAATGTTGGCAATCATGCATGCCTTGACCAAGTTCAGAAAATATTTGGTGGGAAGCAAATTCGTGGTCAAGACCGATCACAACAGTTTGAAGTATTTCCTTGAGCAGAAGGACCTTAGTGAGCACCAATAGAAATGGGTGACGAAGGTACAGGAATTTGAATTTGACATAGAGTATGTCAAGGGGAAGAAGAACATTGTGGCTGATGCACTATCGAGGAGACTTGCGACATGTTCTTTGATGGATATTTCAGCAAATTGGAAATCCCACTTGTTAGTGGAATATTCCAAGAACAAGTTTGCTTGTGAGGTGATGGATGGGAAGATACAGGATGACCGGTATAGGGTCATTGATGATGTCATATTTTACAAGGATAGAGCCTACTTGGTGCCAGATTCAGGGCTCAAGAAGAAGATCCTCACCGCAGTTCATGATTCACCTCTAGTAGGTCATCAAGGGTTTTTCAAAACCTATAGAAAGATCAGAGAGAGGTTCTCATGGAAGGGCCTCAAACAAGACGTTATGGGACACATCAGTGAGTGTGTGACTTGCCAACAGAACAAGTCAGAGCATGCTCTTCCAGCAGGGCTACTTCAACCACTCCCCATTCCAGAGAAGAAATGGGAGAGTATATCTATGGACTTCATCACAGGTCTACCCAAGGTCCAGGGTAAGGACTGTATCTATGTAGTGGTCGACAGATTGACCAAGTTTGCTCACTTCTATGCCATACCGACAGAGTACAACGTAGTTCAGGTAGTCGAGATTTTCTTTAGGGAGGTCTTCAGACTTCATGGGTTGGTGAAGAACATCATCAATGACAGGGACAATCGGTTCATAGGGACATTTTGGAGAGAGTTGTTTCGGTTGGTGGGGAGAGATTTGACACCTAGCACCAACTATCACTCTCAGATAGATAGGCAGACCGAGATTGTCAACAAGTGGGTTGAAGGGTATTTGATGAAATATGTAGGAGGACAACAGAGAACGTGGGTAAAGTGGTTACATTTAGGAGAACATTGCTACAACACCACCTTCCACATGTCCATTGGTATGACACCCTTCTGAGCATTGTATGGATATGATTCTCCCACTTTGGTAGACTTGGTCTTCGGGGAGAGAAGAGCTCCCAAGGCCAAGGATTGGATCATAGAGAGTCAGGAGATTCTCAAGTTGTTGAAAGAGAACCTGTAGAAGGCGCAAAATTGATATAAGAGTGCGGACAGGCACATGATAGAGCACAACTTTGAGGTTGGAGATTTGGTTTTCTTGAGAGTCCAACCCTACAGACAGTCATCTCTAAAGAAGAGTGGGGCCGAGATGCTCAAGCCCATATTTTATGGTCCTTACAGGATCATGCGCCAAGTAGGCGAGGTTGCTTACGAGCTAGAGCTTCCAAAGGGGAGCAAGATTCATAACATGTTCCATGTGTCTTGCCTCAAAAAGGTAGTGGGACAATTCATTAGCACATCAGAGGAGCCTCCCCCGTTGGATGAGGAGGGACAGTTGGAGTTAGTTCTGGAGGAGGTTTTGGAGTTTCGGGAGCGGAAAATGAGGAGCAGGGTCATCAAAGAGTGTTTGATCAGATGGAGAGGGCTTCTAGTAGAGGGTGCTACTTGGGAGAGCGAGCAGGGGTTGCAACACCCTAGACTGGTATTGCTTGAGGACAAGAAATTTCAGGAAGGGAGGATTGTAATGTCCCTTTCCAAATAGGAGCTCCAGAGAGGAGGCTTAATGGTCTAAACCGCCCCGTTAGACTATAGCCAGGGCCAAAGAGGGGTAAACAGGGTTACTAGATGTCACTCCAGTCACGGGTGTTATATTCAGAAAGTGACATTGAGCTAAAAAGGGTTAAAAGCATTTTTAAGTCATTATGAGATAAAAATAGAAGTCAACAATGAATTAGGGTTTCAACAGTGATTTAGGGTTTTGGAAGTCAATAGTGAATTAGGGTTTCAACATGATTTAGGGTTTTGGAAAGCTATAGAGGAAGGGTCAGCGACCTAATTCTTTATTATGCAGATTATGACTTGTCATTGAGGAGAGAGGCGCATCTCAGGAGATATAGTTCAGTGGATTCCAGGAGGAAGACACCAGTTGGCTAATTTCGGTGTTCAGAGACACACCCTAATGTTGAAGGAAAATCTTCCTGTGGACAGGTAGATCTCCTCAAAGAGCTAGACTCTTAACTCTAAGACAGAAAGTGTTTATCATGGTCATTGACTTCCTTTTGGGCCTACACAAACTATTGCATGAAGAGGAAGGAGGAAAGACGTACCTTTTACCGTTGTTTGTCCCTTCACGCTCTGAGTTGAACTCCAATCTTGAGCTCCTCAATAAGCCCTGTAGATGATCCGTAAACGGGTCGAGTACTACTCTCCCAAAAGTTTACAATGTGAGGATATTTTAAATTGACTATGGCTTATACAGGTTTTATTGAGCATATTAGTTCATTTATCATAATGCATTACAACACATAAACATAATACAAATGAACATTAAGGAGTATAAAACACATGAAGGCAAATAAGAGAGAGACAACCAATGTTGATAACGGAGTTCACCCCTCCACCTCCGGGGCTACGTCTCCGGACCTGTTCCAACTGGAATGCAGATCTTCTATATTCCTTCTTCAAAGTGAGCTCTCAAAGCTTTCTTACATTCAAGGACTATGGCTCTTCATTAGCTCAGCACTATGGCTTTCAATAGCTAAGCACTCTCTCCTTTCTTCTCCTTTTCAACATGGCTCACATAAGGAATATATATAGTTTTTCCTTACTCACTCTCCAACTAAGAGCATTAATTACAAGATCCACAATTGTAGGATCTGATTACACAGAAGAAAAAAAAAGATCCTTAAAAGTAGGATCTTTCAACCATCTTAGGCTTAAAAATGGAAAAGTCTCAAAACTACCCAAAGACTTTCCAACCATGCCCTTGATTCCCTCAACCTACAATTGAGAAAAAAATGGCAAATTGGTGTGAGGTGGTTTCTCACATGAAAACCAATTTCCATAATTAATAAATGAATAATATGTGAGACAAATTTTCTCTCACAAATATTAATCATTTAATTACAAGTGAATAATAATAATGCATGAGTTGTTAAAACTCATAAAATGCATAATTAAATGCATGAGCACTTCATAAAGCATTTATCAAACTAATATGAAAAATGCATGAAGTATTTTTCCCACAAATGCATAATTAAATGCATGAGAAATCTAACCCAAGAAAGCATCATTTAAACACTTTTGTCGCCACCTTGAAATCAACATGGCACTAAGTTCTTTCACGTGCGGAGATCCATTCGGATCAGTAGACAAACAAAGTACAACCATTTCCTATTCTATCAAGATTAGTTCGAAGTAGACCTATCTACTTAAAGACAAATTCATGTAATGTCAAACACAAATTAGAAAGAAACAGGCCAAGCATATTACATTAATGAGGACAAAATGTTACTTACAGCCATAGATGGAATGTAGCAGTTTCGTCAAGTTCTCCTTGCCTAACCCTTGCTCAAAAGATCCACGATCGGAATGATGATAGCTTCGCTGATTAGCCTCCACTTCACTGTGTGTTTCCTATGAGATCATAGGTTTCATGCTTCTCACCCCTTCTCCAAATATCACTTATGAGATCATAAGTTTGGTATGATTCTCCATCTAGCTCCCCCTTTCACCATGAGAAAGCTTACTTATATAGCCTTGGAGAGGCTCAACCACTTGAGATATCTTTGGAGTAGGTTGAGGATTTTCCTCCTTGAGTTAGGGATCTTCCCTAAGATCATGGATGGACTAGGGATTCGAATCCAACTGCCTTCCAAGATTGAAAAGATCTTTCCCCCATTCTTCTCAACAAACCAACTGTTGCCCAGAATAGGTAGTGCTCCCTCAAAAGGAGTGCAGAGCGTTATAGCACTCCCTAGCAAGGTTTAGGGGGGCACCAACACTCCCAAAAGCAATATCTCTCCTCCAAAAGGGCAGAGGTAGTGTTATAACGCTCCCATATAGTGTATAGGGGAGCACCAGCACTCCTGAGAGAGGTATATGGGAGCGCTCTCCTCCAAAAACTTGGTTTTTTGGGTTCTTTCAGATGGCAAGAGGTTCATAAGCATAGTTAACCATTCCTCCTCTTCCAAATCAAGTGTTTGATGTGTGTCAAGTGTCCTTGTCATGTCATTATAGGAACGACATAGGCATCATGGCAGTATTCTTTCCTTGACACTTGCAACACTTGTGAGCAAAATGCGACACTTGCGACACTTGTAATGACGACACTTGCGACACTATCGAAGTGAGTAATTTCGATGTGTAACACCTATTCACTGGGAATATCACACAAATCTTCCATCATTCTTCAGCACCAGTTACGAAGGGTCCAGGATTTCCCTCCGACCCATTTGAGAGGAAGGTAAGGTGCATCTTTTTCCTAGTTCCTCCCCAAATTCTGATAGAGGAATCATCTGAGGCACATTTTCCAGACTTGGAAGTGCGACACTTTTGGTGGATACATTCAGGGTTCTGAGTGAGCATCAAGCCATATTCAGGTAAACCCTTCCGACCCATTTCCCAGTATACCAAGGCAGTCATTTTGAGACATATCTCATCCGATTCCGATGGTGGAATCACTAGGACGCATTTTGCCAGAAGAAGAGGGGCGCATTCCCCCAGGGGTATCCATCCGGGGTCCAGACTCATCAACAGTGGGGTTCAACAGATACCAATACTGAGGACTAGAGAAGGGCACATCATTTGGGACATTTTCCATGTCATTCCGAGAAGTATATCTCCCAGGGATAACTTTCCCGACTTCCAGCAGTTACCGTCAGAGCTGCCATATTCCCAGCGCACCCATTGATCCCGCAGCACTCACATATTTCGGGTATTATCTTTTAGTTTCTTATTTGTATTCCGTCTAAGATCCTTTTTTCTTCTGATCTAGCCGAGTGTTGTTATTTTATTCAGCCGCATTCGACCTATTGTAATCCGCAGAGATATCATAATACAAATTTTGCAGTCCTTTGTCACATTTATTATTTGTATGATCATTTATATGTTGTAAACAATCGATCCTACATACACATTAACAACATTTCCTAGACTAGCAAGTCAGGAACATTACATAGGGTAAGGGGAATAGCTTGAGGGAGCCTAACTTCTACTAAACCATGGTGGACATGACATTGGTAGAATAACCTTCATCAATGGTGCATTGATGTATGATCAAATTTTTTATTGTGAATGGAATCATAAATGCAGTAGAAGGGGGGAGACTCTGCTCAACCTTGTCAAAGTTGAAAGTCATTAAGCATGAATGTGATGGATCCATAGCACCCAAGGTAGATAATAAGCCCTTTAGTTCAAAAGGATAGGTTTGGAAGACCTCAAGGGATGACATGGTTTCGAGTGCTATGTGTGGCCCTCACATTTGAGTTATGTGCAACACAATGTAAAGGTGCCTTTGGTACACACAATGTAGGGTTAGAAATAGGTTGAGGAATATATCATGTACTACTAGTGGATGGTTTGGTGTCATCATGTTCCATTGGATTAGGCTCAGGCATGCCATATACCCAATTGCAAGTATAAAGGTGAATATCTATTGAATTCATGTAGATGTTCTGATATGATGAATCTCTTGGCTATGAAGAAGTAGGGTTTCCTTGATGGGTAGTATTATTCCCTTGTGAAATTTGGAAGTTTCAAGGTAGCGATGGATGTAATGGCCATATACACTGCAAAGCATATAGAGAAAGTTTGTCCTAAGATGGTTGTTTTTTCCTTGCTTTTGATTGTTGTAGGGGTTAGGATGTGGATTATTATTTGTAGAATTATGGTTGCCCCCATTGTTAGCTATATGATTGGGTGAACACCCCCCTATCCCTTGAGGTTTATTTTGGTTTTGGTTACCCTTCTTCTTCTTCCCCTTGTTGTATGAATTCAAGGGATTGACCATGTTTTGTTGGGAAAAATCTTGGCTCTATTGGGAGGAAGAAGGTTGAACAATATGAACATCAAATGGGGCCGACTTCTCCTTCTGGGTACTAATTAATTCATATTAATTATCTATTGTCATACGACATCTTGTCTAGGGTTTCCTTCATTTATTTGCTTCCTTCTGGAACATTCTAATCTTGTCAAAGGTCACAATAGAGGTTCATACCCCCCAAAGCTACCTCAATATTAACACTCCCTCCTAGCTAGGGAGGTATGGTATTGAACACAACAGACCATTCAACTGGTAGCATCACGAGCACCATCATTTTTATTCAACTGAATAATTATCCATGACAACTGGCACAATATCGATTGATAAAACACAATTGTTTTTATCCATGGTAGTACATAACTACACTCCAGTGGTTTACTACCACACCAAGTAGCATATAAGTACTTGATCAATGACATATAGTCACAAATAGTGTAACATATCCACCACAGTAGCATAATTCTACTGTATGGAGACAGGAAGTCTCCATAACAATCATCTTATGTCAATCTGCACAGAAAATATTGTTAAAAATAATCTGAATCATCTGGGACAATATTTCACTCACATCTGTGAGATATGAAACAATATATGCCCTCAGAGTAGAACAATGAGATATCTGGACTATTCTTCTCAAGCAAGGAAGAATAATTGTCTTGTCTTATGAACCTAGACCATTCCTCACCCTGGTCCATTCTTCCTACACTAATCAAAGTGCACCCTGGAGAGAATGTATAAACCCTAAGGAATGCATGTCCCTGATTGTTGAGCCTGGACCATTCCCCACCTTGGGAAATTCCTCCTACACTAATCAAAGTGCACCCTGGAGAGAATGTATAAACCCTAAGGTATGACTGTCTAAACCATTTCCTCTGTTAACCACAAGAGGAAAATACTGTCATGTATCAACCTCCAAAACAGACCATTCCTCATGTTAACCACAATGAGAAATCGTTGTCCGGCGAGGTGGGCCAGTCTTCTTGAGTAACCCTCAAGAAGAGAGACTGCCCTAGACCACTCCCCATGTCAACCACAATGGGAAGTCATTGTCTATGATACATCAACAATCTGGACCATTTCCCATGTTAACCACAATGGGAAATCGTTGTCCGTCAAAAATCTCAATCCACTTTTCGAATAGGAAAGAATCTGTCCGAGATGGACTATTTTTCAATCACAAAAAAAATAAACGTCTTCAATAATATTTGCAGTGCTCCTTCCCAACCTGGAGAGTCATTTCTTCCCTTTCAACTAAGGTATTTATTTCCACAATCCCCATCTTCTCTCGGAAATATGCAAACTTTATTCTGGATAGAGGTTTTGTCAAGATATTTGTTGTCTGCTCATCAGTGGGGATATACTCGAGCTTTACCTCTCCTTCATGGAAATTATCTCGAATAAAGTAGTATTTGATATCAATGTGTTTTGACCTTTCATGAAACACAGGGTGTTCTGATAATCTTATACAACTCTGATTATCACAATATATTATGGTCAATTATGGAATCTGATCAAATAAATCGGAGATTAACTTCCTTAACCATATTGCTTATGTGCATGCTTCACATGCTGCCATATACTATGCTTATGTTGTTCTGAGTGCGATAGAATTTTGTTTCCTACTGCCCCAAGATATCATAGCAGAGCCCAAGCTGAAACACATTCCTGAAGTTCTCTTTCTGTCTTCTGCACTTCCTTCCCAATCTGAGACTTTGAATCCATGAATTTGTATATCGTTGGATGCGGTATATCTCAAACCATAGTTCATTGTTCCTCAAATATATCTTAATACATTCTTTGCAGCTATCCAATGCTCATGTCTCGGTTCCACCTGGAACTGGCTTAGTGTATTCATGGCAAAGCAAATGTTTGGTCGAGTATTTACCAAATACATCAATGACCCAATTAGTTGTCGATATAGAGATGGATCTACTGGATCTAAATCTGGATCCTTTACTTTTCTTGTATCCGCACTCATAGGAGTGTCCATGGAATTAAAACCCATCATTCCAAATTTCTGAAGGATATTTATTGCGTACTTTCCTTGTCCAAGGAATACGTCACCACGCTTCTTCCATACTTCTAGTCCCAAGTAATAATGCATGAGACCTAGATATTTCATATCAAATTCAGGAGCTAATTCCTTCTTGCACTGGATGATGAGAGACTCTTCACCTATTATGAATAGATCGTCAACATATAGTAGTAGGATTACAGGTGCATTGTCCATGAATTTATAGTAAAGGTTTGGATCTGCATGACTCTTGGAGAAACCAAGTCTCATTAGATAGTTGTCCATTCTCGCATACCAAGCCCTTGGAGCTTGCTTGAATCCATATAGAGCTTTCTTTAATCTGCAAACGTGAGTGTCTATGGAATGTACCTCAAACCCTTGAGGTTGTTCAATATATACTTCTTCTTCAATAGCTCCATTGAGGAAATTTGTCTTTACATCCATCTGATGTAAGTTCCATCCCATGGAAGCGGCAAGAGATATGATAGCTCTAATGGAAGTATATCTATCCACTGGAGAAAACGTTTAGTCATAATCTTCTCCCTCCTTCTGGGATAACCCTCTAGCTATGAATCTTGCCTTGTATTTATCCATGCTTCCGTGTACTGCATGATTGATCTTGTACACCCATTTTGAAGTTACCACCGATTTTTCTTTAGGTCTTGGTATGATTTCCCATACCTCATTTTTCATAATGGATTGATGCTCTTCCGTCATAGCTTCTTTGTAAATTTTTCAAACCCCAACCCAGTTTCAGTCTCGCTAATTTTTCAGCAAATGTTAAATGCCCAAACCCAGTTTTATATCAGCATATAAAAACTTAGCAGAAAATAAACTTCAAAACTAAAACATCAGGATTCTGAACATTGTTTATAACGCAGAAATAAAATATCAGCAACATATAAAAACTCAAAAAATATAGACACAGATATTTTCAGTCTAACTTTGACCCTGGAAAAACCCACAAGGGGAAAACCCGTGAGAGAGGGAGCTTTTTATTATTTAGGAGCTTCAGATAATTCTATTACAGAATATTCTTCTTCAAAAATTTAAATGAAAAACTTATCTCGACAACCATGCCAAATCTTCACACAGGAAAATGAGCCAAACTCCTCAAAATTCTTCCCATAATTTTCTGCAATAAATTGCAGGTCTGCTCCTCAATTTATGTGCCTCCAAACTGCTATATGGTCACCTTGAAATTCATGCCAACTGCCTTAGCCCAAAAATAGAGCAATAAATGTTGTACAACCACCTTGGGAAATGTGCCAAAACTTCCAGAAAACAGCACAGCTATTTCTTCTTGAAATCTATGCCACAATAACAGTTGTATGGACTATACAGAATCTGTACAGTACGGGTTGTACCTTCTGCCTCGATTTTTGTGCCCTTTTTTTTGATGTACAGAATTTGAAAATCCATACAGTACGGCCTTTTCTGCTGGACTATACCTTGCCTCGATTTTTGTGCCTGCTCTTCTTGATGTACAGCCTGCTCAATCTGTATAGTACATCTTGCCTTTAATATTGTCCTTACTGCCTCGATTTCGGTGCTAGTTTGCTGCCTTGGGATGCTTTCCCTAGCTCTCAGAAATGGTTGCTCTCTTGCTGCTCGAAAATGCTCTCTCTCTTGATCTCTCGAAAATGAATCAACAACCCAAGAATGTGTGTGCCCCTCTACCCTAATCGACCTCATGAGGGAAGGTGAGAAGTTTTTTAATCCAATGGTTGAGATTAGATTAGATGAGTGGTTGAGATTAAATGTCTCTTCACTCACCCTCACTTTAGTCATAAAATCACCTTTTAATTTGCATCTCACAAATTTAATGACTAGGGCCCACATTAGGCACTTTCTCACCCCTTAGGTGCCTAGGGAAGAGAAACACTTGCCTTGGTACTTTATTTAATAAAAAAAAATTTAACACTCCCTCATACCGAGGAAAGTGTTACTCACCACTCCAAGCTTGTCCCTAAAAAATACAAACTTGCCTCTGCCCAATGCCTTGGTGAGTATGTTTGTAACCTGCTCCTCTATAGATATGTATTGTAGCTCCACAGCTCCTCTCTGAACATAGTCACGGATGAAGTGATAAAGAATCTCAATATGCTTATACCGGTCATGAAAACTTGATTCTCTGAGAGTTTAATGCAACTTTGATTATCACAGTAAATCACAGTAGGCCTCAACTGCACACCGAACAATCCCACCAGCATCTTGCAAAGCCAAAGGGCCTCACAACTGACCTGACTGGCTGCCATATACTCAGCCTCTGCAGAAATCAAAGCCATTGAATTTTGTTCCTGACTGAACCAAGACACAACTACTGATCCCAATCCAAAACAACACCCTGAAGTGCTTTTCCTGTCACTGATACATCCTGCCCAATCTGAGTCTGTATAGTCAACCAGATGAACTCCATATCCTCTCTGATAGTCCAAACCATAATCTACTGTACCACAAAGATACCTAAGCACATGTTTTGCTGCCACCCAGTGCACTCTCCTAGGCTCCACCATGAACTGACTGAGAGTGTTGACAACAAAACAAATATCTGGCCTGGTATTGACCAAATACATCAATGACCCGATAAACTGACTGTACAAAGTGGAATCAACCAACTGTGACTCAGAAGCATGAAGCTTCTTCCAGTTGGTAATCATGGGAGTGGTCATGGGCCTATTATCTCCCATATGAAATCTGCTCAGAATGTCACACACATACTTCCCCTATCCCAGGAAGATGTGTCCAGGCTCCTGCCAAACCTCCAATCCCAAAAAGTAATGCATCAGTCCAATGTAATTCATCTCAAACTCTGAAGCAAGGCTTTCCTTGCAGTTGTTCATGAGTCTCTCTGCCCCTGTAATGAAAAGATCATCCACATATAGCAGAATGAGAGGATCCTCTCCAACCACAATGAAGTATAGGTTGGGATCTGCCTCACTCTTCTCAAAACCCAACTGCGGCAAATATGCATCTATCCTCGAATACCAAGCTCTGGGAGCTTGTTTCAGCCCATGCAATGCCTTCTTTAGTCTACACACATGAAACTCTCTCCCATGCACCTCAAAGCCCAATGGCTGCTCAATATACACCTCCTCCTCAATAAGACCATTCAAAAATGCGGTCTTCACATCCATCCGGTGGATCTTCCAACCCATTTCTACTGGAATGGAGATCACTACCCTGATCAAAGTGTATCTAGCAACCGGTGCAAAGGCATAGTCGACTCCCTCAACCTGTGAAAAACCTCGAGCCACAAAGCGAGCTTTGTACTTCTCAATGCTACCATCTGCAACATGCTTTAGTTTATAAAGCCACCTAGAAGTCACTACTGACTTCCCCTCAGGTCTAGGAACAACTTCCCAGACATCGTTCTTCATGACGGAATTGTACTCTTCCATCATGGAATCTCTCCATACTTGTCTACCAGTGGCCTCCTCAAAAGTGGAAGGCTTAGACTCCCGAATATTGCTCACCATCATGATGTAGATGCAAAACCTCTCGGGAGGTTTACTCTCCCTCACTGCCTATCTGGGATTCCCCACTAAACCCTGTGCCTCCATCAAAGTCTCCTAAAGCCACTTGGGCTTCCTCCTCTCTGAATTAGTGTCCAGTGGAGGGGACTCTCCCTGCTCAACCCATCTCCTGAAGACAATGATCCTGAAGTAGAATTTGAAGTATCTGATCCAAAAACCTGTGGACTAGTAACCTGTGAACCTGAAACATGTGGCCCTGTCACCTGTGAACCTATCATCCCCAAAACTGGTGGCCCTAAACTCTGAGTAACTGTAGTCTATTATGGACTCACCTAAATCTGTGGTGAAGACTTCTCACCCTTCTCTGTCCCTCTAGAATTCCTAAAGGCTATGTCCTCCTTAAATCTGGCATCCCTCCTAAGACAGTCTTCCTCAAGGAAGGAAGGTATATACAAAAATCCTTTGAAGTCTCACTCCACCCAACAAAGATCCCTCTCTCTATCATGGGCTCCAGCTTTTTCCTCTTCTCAGAAGAGACATATGAAAATGTGATGCACCCAAAAATATGAAGGTGCCCCACCTCAAGCTTCTTCCCAGAGAAAGCCTCCTCAGGAGTCATGCTCCCCAAAGTCTTGTGAGGACTCTTGTTCTATAGATAAATTGTAGTGTAGCATGCCTCAGCCCATAGAAATAGTGGCAACCCCTGATCATGTAGAATGGCTCTCACATCCCCAAAAATGGCCCTATTCTTCCTCTCTGCAACCCCATTCTGTTGCGGGTTGTAAGGAATAGTCAACTCCCTCCTGATGCCCTCTCTTGCATAGAAGTCCATGAACTCCTTGGAGGTATACTCACCCCCATTGTTCGATCTCAGGACTCTAATTTTCTTCCCTGTCTGGTTCTCCACAAGAGCTTTGAACTCTTGGAACCAATTGAAGACCTGTCCTTTGGTCTTCATGAAGAAAATCCAGGACTTCTGAGAGAAGTCATCAATGAATACAACATAGTATAGGGAACCAGTCAACGATGCCAAAGACATCGAGCCACATACATCTAAATGTATAAGATCAAGTATCCTTGCTGCTCTACTGTCACTGCTCGGAAAAGCTGTCTTGGTGTACTTTCCCAAAGCACACCCCTTGAACAACTCATGGTGCTATGAACTAAAATCTGGAACTCCCGTCACCATCTCCCTCAGAACTCTCAAAGCCCCATGGTGCAAATGTGCCATCCTCCTATTCCATAGCTCACATAGGTCATTGCTTCTGCTGGTAGAATGAATCAATGCTCTCACTGGCTGGAACAAAAACTTGTATAGCCTCTCATGTCTAGTACCAATCACTTTGGCTGAAGTGATGCTAGACCCTTTGGGTAAAAGAAGCACCTGCCCATCATGGAACAAGACCTCATAGCCCTTCTCCTCAATAGTAGAAACTGACACTAAGTTCTTCTTCAAGCCCGGAACATATAGAACCTCAGTCAAGGTCATGGGAGGCAAAGACTCCCTCTGAAATGATACAATCCCACAACCAGCCACCTTGACCTCCCGGTCATCTCTAAGAACTACCTCTGCATCTCCACATTGTGTAAGATCTGTCAAGTGCTCACGAATTTTTGTCATATGGTGAGAGGCACCATTGTCAATATACCAAGTATCTGAAGTAGTGGTCCTCAAGGATAGACACACAATCACAGTTTGAGAGTTATGGCCTTACGAAGTTGGAGGACCCTCATATGTCATCTAGAAGCCCCAAAAGGTCAAAGTAATCAAAGTGGTTTAAGAGATTTTAAAAGGTAAATAATAAAGTGAAGTGATGAGTGTATTATAATT
>ML827421.1:52503-65182 GCA_009831015.1 Picea engelmannii | reverse complement strand
GTATTGGTCGTGGCTATGTCTTGTCATCTCGTAGATCCACTGTGTATTCTTCGTGGCTACGATCAGTTCATGTCATAAGAGTATAGATCCACAGTGTATTTTCAATGGCTATACCTTTTTATCAATACAATTATGGATCCGCATTGTATTTTATGGCGGCCATATCTTGCAAGTCTTGATCACCCAAGCATAGGTATGTCTGCCTTGGGTTTGAAACGTGTCATAATATTTGTTGGATGTTTTTGTGCAGCTTTTGTCAGGTTCTCTGCGTCTATACCCTTGCTTGAAATTCTACAAAGCATTTCAGTTATCAGTTCCTGTCTTCTAACTTCATACTTTGGGGGAAAATCTATTACACATCAAAAATACTCACTTTTATAGTGTCGCAAGTGTCGTTATTACAAGGTTCGCAAGTGTCGCTTTTTGCTCACAAGTGTCACAAGTGTTAAAGAAAGCATACTGCCATGATGCCCATGTCGTGCCTGTAAACGACATCAAGAGGACACTTGGCACATGTCAAACACTTGATTTGGAAGAGGAGGAAAGGTTAACTGGGCTCATGAACCTTTTGCCATCTGAAAACACTCAAAAAACTAAGTTTTGGAGGAGAGCGCTCCCCTATACCTCTTTTGGGAGCGTTGACTCTCCCCCTTACATTGTCTGGGAGCGTTATAAATCTCCTTTGGCCCTTTTGACGGAGTGTTGGTGTCTTTAGGAGTGTTGGCGCCCCCCTTAAGCCTACTGGGGAGTGCTACAGCGCTCTGATGGCCCTTTTGAGGGAGCGCTACCTATTTTAGGCAGTAGTTGAGTTGTTGAGATGAATGGGGGAAGGATATTTTCATTCTTAGAAGGCAGTTGAGCTCGAATCCCTAGTCTAGCCATGATCTTAGGGCAGATCCTCAACTGAAGGAGGAAAATCCTCACCTTCCCCAAGGATATCTCAAGTTTTTGAGCCTCTCCAAGGCTATATAAACAAGCTTTCTCATGGTGAAAGAGGACTGAAAAGGGAGAATCACACCAAACTTATGATCTTATAAGTGGTGCTGGAACAGAGATGATTTGGAAACAAGAGACCTATGATCTCATAGGGAGCAATCGGTGAAGCTATCGTCATTCAGATCGTGGATCTTTTGAGCAAGGGGTAGACAAGGACTTGACGAAACTGCTGCAATCCATCTACGACTGTAAACAATGTTTTGTCCTCATTAATATAATTTGTTTGGCCTGTTTCTTTCTAATTCATGTCCAATCTCACATGGATTTGTCTCTTTAGTAGATAGACCTATTTCGGACTAATCTTGATAGAGTAGGAAGTGGTCGTACTTTGTTTTTCTACAGGGCTTATCGAGGAGCGAAAGGTTGGAGCTCAACTCGGAGCATGCAAGGACAAACACCGGTAAAAGGTACTTATTTTCTCCTTCCTCCTCACACACTAGTCCACCTGGATCTAAAAGGAAGTCAGTGACCATGATAAGCACTTTCTGTCTTAGAGTTAAGAGTCTAGCTCTTTGAGGAGATCTACCTGTCCGCAGGGAGATTTTCCTTCAACACTTCCCTCGGGTTGTAGCCTGAGAAACTAGGGGGTTGGAGCCTCCTTCTAGTTGCAGCTGGAAAAAAAAAAAGGAAGTTGGTGCTTCCAATGAATGTAATTCTTCAAGACATATAAGAAAAATCATTCCGTGGTTTTCTCCCGATTTGGGTTTCCACGTAAAACACTGGTGTAATGTGTATGTGTGTGATTGTTTATTTATTACTGCTCATTATTGGATAATAATTCTACATTGATATAACATTTGAAGAAAAAGGATTAAAATTACGTTATTACTGATTCACCCCCCCTCTAAGTAATCCAACATGAACATCGTTTATAACGCAGAAATAAAATATCAACAACATATAAAAACTCAGAAAATATAGACATAGATAATTTCGATCTAACTTTGGCACTGGAAAAACCCACAAGGGGAAAACTAGTGAGAGAGGGAGATTTTTACTATTTAGGAGCTTCATAGAATTATGTTACAACATATTCGTCTTCAGAAATTTAAATGACAAACTTATCTCGACAACCGTGTAAAATATTCACACAGGAAAATGAGCCAAACTCCTAAAAATTCTTCCCAGTATTTTCTGCAATAAATTGCAGATCTGCTCCTCGATTTCTGTGCCTCCAAAATGTTGTACGCTCACCTTGAAATTTGTGCCAACTGCCTCAGCCCAAAAACAAAGAAATAAATGTTGTATGACTGCCTTGGGAAATATGCCAAAACTTCCAAAAATAGCACATCTATTTCTTCTCGAAATATGTGCCACAATAACAGTCGTATGGACTGTACAGTATCCATATAGTACGGAATGTACCTTCTACCTTGATTTTTGTGCCCTTTTTCCTATTGTACAGTATTCAAAAATCCATACTGTACGGCCTTTTCTGTTGGATTGTACCTTGCCTTGATTTTTGTGTCTGCTCTTCTTGTTGTACGACCTACTCAATCCGTACAATACGACCGGCCTTCAATACTGTCCTTGTTGCCTTGATTTCTGTGCTATTTTTCTACCTTGGGATGCATGCCCTAGCTCTCAGAAATGGCTGCTCCCTTGCTGCTCGAAAATGCTCTCTCTCTTGCTCTCTCAAAAATGAATCAACAACACAAGAATGGATGTGCCCCTCTACCCTAATCGACCTCATGAGGGAAGGTGAGAAGTTTTCTAATCCAATGGCTGAGATTAGATTAGATGAGTGGTTGAGATTAAATGTCTCTTCACTCACACTCACTTTAGTCATAAAGTCACCTTTTAATTTGCATCTCACAAATTAAATGACTAGGGCCCACATTAGGCACTTTCTCACCCCTTAGGTGCCTAGGTAAGAGAAACACTTGCCTTGGTACTTTATTTAATAATAAAAAAATAACATTCTTTCCATTGTCCTTTTTGAAATGCTTCTTCAAATGTAGTAGGTTCTTCATCTAGAAGCTTCATCATGTATGTTGCATAACTTGAGAATCTTTTCGGTCTTTTACTCTTTCTGAATGTTCCTTCTGGAACCTTGAGTCTTTTTGCATCTTGTAAGGTAGCTTCAAGCCAATCTGGTCTTTTCTTGGTCTTAGGTACAATATCTGAATCAAAGTTTTCACATGGCTCCATAGGATGATCAGGTAGTTCATGTTTGTCATTTTTCATTTTCTGTGCTTTCTTCGTTAAGTTCTTCAATCTCTTCTTCTTCTATAGTTTCTTCTATGGATTTCTTGAAGGCCATATTCTCATTGAATGTTATGTCTATGCTGACTTCAATCTTGTGTTGTTCTAGAATATATATTCTATAAGCTTTGGATGAATCATTGTATCCCACGAATATCCCTTTCTTTCCTGAAGATTCTAGTTTATTCCTCTTGTCCTTGGGAATGTGAGAGTAAATAGGACATCCAAATATTCTTAGATTTTCCACATTACGTTTCTTACCTGAGAAAGCTTCTTCTGGTGTCATGTCCTTCAATATACGATGAGGACTTTTTTCCTGCACATATATTGTTGTCATTGCTGCTTCTCCCCATAAGAACATGGATAGACCTTGGTCATTTAGTAAGGCTTTTACGGTTTCTTCAATGGATCTGTTCTTCCTTTTTACTACACCATTTTTTTGAGGATTATGAGGAACATTCAGCTCCCTCCTAATCCATGCCAATTTGCAGAATGCAATGAATTCTTTTGATGTTTATTCTCCACCATTATTAGTTCTTAGTGTCTTGATCTTCTTATTCGTGAGGTTTTCTATTTCTGCTTTGAATTCTTGAAACTTGTTGAATACTTCTTCTTTTGTCTTTAGTAGATATAGCCAAGTCTTTCTTGAATAGTCATCTATGAAGATTACGTAGTAAGATGATCCTCATAGAGATTTTACTGGCATCGGACCGCAAACATCTGAGTGTATCAGATCTAGAATCTCCTTAGATCTGTTGTTTCTTCTTGGGAATGGTTTCTTGATATTCTTCCCAAGAGCACATCCTTTGCAAATTCATTCATGTGTAGACTGCAACTCTAGTATTCCTTCAACCATCCTTTTGAGAAAGTTCAATGCTTGATAGTTAATGTGAGTGTACCTCCTGTGCCAAAGCTCACTGGGGTTGACTTCGTTGTGTACAAGAGCTTCTTCATTTGTTCTAGTAATCTATACAGATTTCCTTCATGACTTCCAATAACCCTAGTATTCTCTATGTTGGAGTCTTTATGCCATGATAACACCTTTCCATCCATGAAAGCTATTATGTTTCCCTTGTCTTCTAGGCAAGATATCGATACAAGATTATTTTCTAAACTAGGTACATATAAAACATTGCTTAAGTGAACATAGTTACATGTTTTCATTTTGATGGAGGCTTGTCCAAATCCTTCCACGGGGTAACTGGTTTTGTCTCCAAGCTCTACCTTGTACGAGGTCTTCTTCTCATTTAGATTTGAAAGTCTAGATTGATCTCCCATCATGTGCCTAGAAGCTCCGCTATCGATTATCCACATGTCATCTTCAATCGTTCTAGTGAGTGCTGAGTAGTGTAGAAGACTGATTGTTTCACTCATGTCTTTGGTTGACTGGTAATTGGTCATGCCTTGATCCAAAACTTCAACTTCGTCGTTTCTGTCTTCTGAGAGAGACAACAGGTGCGTTGAGTTAGGGTGCATCTAAATATATTATTTTTGAGCGAGATGCTCCATCACAAGGTGTCGGATCTGAGATTAGGGTTTCTGCAACTGCTTCTGCTAGTAACCCTAGCGACAGTGTCTTTGGAAGTTTCTCATGCTAGTAACCCTAGCGACAGTTCCTCATTGAGCTCAATATCCTAATGGTTATGCTTCCTTTTAGCGTTTAGACTGAATGAAGGAGGTGTGGGCCCATAACGTATTAGAATATGAAGGATTGTGCTCGTTTTACCATTGACAATACCCTTGTCACCCAACCATAGGCCGAAGCCACCCTTCGAGCACCTTGACCTTGATAGAGAAAAGAATCCAGGTAGCAATCCAATAGCCAAGAGAGGCTAATGCACCAACAAAGAAGTAACCAAGATGAACCTCAAAAAATGGTGCAGTACCTTCCCCAGGACTTGCGCACAAAACTGTTGGACTGCAGTGCATAGAAACTGTTCTCTGCAATTCTGAGAAGTGTGTATAATGAGAGACTAGCACCCTGTATTTATAGTGATTCTGGCAGACTTACTCGGGCCTACTTCTCCTTCTGGGCACTAATTCATATTAATTATCTATTGTCAGTCGACATCTTGTCTAGGGTTTCCTTCATTTCTTTTCTTCCTTTCGGAACATTCTAATCTTGTCAAAGGTCACAATAGAGGTTCATACCTCCCAAATCTACCTCAATATTAACACTAATAACATAAATTCCAAGTGCTAAAGTGAAAGGATGAAAGTGTAAGTGCAAAAAGATTAAAGGAACCATAAAAGTGGTAAGTACTAGAAAATTGAGTTTTGTTTGTTACCTACAATGTTCCTTGGATTTTTATGTGCCTAACACATAGAACAACAAGGTTAGGTTAATCAATAATGTTTGAAAATTTTGAGTTACCTATTAACCTTCAAAATAATAGTCACAAGATACTAAAAAAATTATTTTACAAATGCTCACATAGGCTTTAGTTATGATAGATGCATGACTATGACAATGGTGTGTTTAGTAGAAATGAGGGTTATGCGTTTGTGAGCTTAGTTTGTGTACCTAATGCATGAAAAATACATGTGGGTTATACAAGGGTAACTTGTGTGAAATGGTGTGAATCTTGAAGGAATATTCAAACAAATTACATGGAAAGGAGGTGAATAGGTGCACCAAAAGTTGGGATTTCAAAACTATGAAATGAAAAAAATAACACCTTTTCAAGAGACAGATTAAGTTTGCAAATAACTAGAAATAAAAAACCAAGCAAAAACACAATCGAGAGTGAGAAACATTAATCAAACTTCCCAATGGAATTGCAAATCCAAATTGGGGGTTTTGTCTTAAATGGGTACAGAAACAACCTATTAACTAATTTTGAACATTAAATTTAGAAAATATTCAAGAGTGGACGTCAAAATAAGTGCCAATTTTGCCTTGTAAGCATTAATTAGCACAATAAACCTTAAATTCAATGACAAACTAACAATCGACAAGCAAATTGCGAGGAATAACAAATTGTCATATTAAATCCCAATGGTAGGCTAGAAAGTTATAATGAATCACATAGGATGAATAGTTTGCAATAGGTGGTCCCCAAATCTCTCTGTGGGAGGGTCATTTGACCTTCTTAACCACTCAACCTCTATATGTGAAGATGCAGGAAACAAAATCTTCTACGGATGGTTTCTATAAAAGGTAATCACTCAAACAAGATGGAAAACTAGCAATGAATGGAGGGAATAGGGATTGGCAGCCATTGATTTCTCTTTATGTGGGATTCAACAACATAGTTATGCAAAATGGTAGATTGTTCATGTTAAATTGCATGGACAAGCACATCTATCTATAGGTTTTTGGAGGTCCTATGTCCATCACGAGTAGGAATAAGTTCCAATTAAAGGTAACAGAGGAGCCATGTGATGATTAGAATCCATAGGATGGAAAATTTATGTTGATTAGTAGTGTCGAAAATTTCTACGGGCAGCACACTACCGCCTAGCCATTTGGTCTTTATTACAAGGCATTTAAGCACTACAAGAATCAAGCTTTTTAATTTTTACAGGGTCATGTAGTGTTTAAGGTTTTTTCCATTCAAGTTGTGTGAGTATTAGGGTATGTCTTTCATGATTCATGGGAATGGTATTTCGACATTGGACCTTGATTAATAGCCCATAAGTGACCTATAGAACCTACCATTGACTATGTTTTATGACTTATATGTTGACTTCTGGTATTTCCAACTATCCTCACCCAAATGTCACTTAGGAGAAAAATTAGGGTGATAACAAAAGGAAACTAATTCATACACCCATTTTTTCCCTTTAGGTTTTTGGCTTACATCTTCATGTGATTGGTATTTTTATTGTTTCCATTCAATTCTATTGGGTTGTTTACACATTCTAGTTTTCATTTACAATGTAACTTTCCATGCTTCCACTATAACATAACTTCACTCATTGATTTGACTCTATTGTCCTATGTCCTCACCTGGACAACACATAGCATTAATAAATCCTAAATTAAAATGGATCTATACTAGTATGTAACACATCATTGAAAGGTTTTGACTATATTGGCCCATGTCCTCACCTGGACAACACATAACATTAATAGATCCTAAATTAAAATGGATCTATACTAGTATGTAACACATCATTGAAAGAATATGTCCCTCTTACAATATAAGTTTATTGAACTTATAATTCTTGTAACTTAAATTTATGGAGACATGCATTTTATAATTATGAGAATGTAGTCATATTAAATGTAGTATGCCTAGGGAGGTAATATGGGGTACCTAGGGAGGTACCCAATGGGAATGTGGTTATGTATTATACCTCCCTAGGTATACTACATTAAACTAGTGCAAAATTTAAAAAAAACACATAATCGTGATTTTAATAAGCTTGCATTTAATTAAACATCACAAAACAATAATAATTAGCCAATATAATGCTACTAAGTTGTGAAATTTAGTCGATCTAACAATGTGAAGACATGTCTAACTTGCAAGGTTGAAAAAAACATGCCATGATCACCATTTAAAATTGTTAAGCACACCAATCTCACAACCTTAATTTAGATTTTGTTAATCGATTTTTAATTTTTTTTGGAAAAATATCTATAATTTTATTTTACAAATTACAATACATTAGATGCTTGAAGCATTAAAAAAATCTCTTACATCTTGTGATATTTCTACATTTCTCATATTCTTTTTCACCATGCTCTATATACTATAGCCAAAAAATATTAAAGGTTTTCTTTCATCAACTCAAAATAAGTTTTCTGTCATCAACGAAAAAAACCATAAATAAAGTATATACTCTTCTCCTCCTATTCTCTGTCAACATATGTACCCAGATTTATACATGAACTTGAAAAGAAATTAGAACATATTTAAAGCCAAGGCTCGTGAGCATATTCAAAAAATGTCCCCTCTTGATGTTCTAAGACCAACCAAGTTCCACAATCCAATCTTGTTCCAACTTTTGAAAGTCTATGTATTATCCTATTATTGTCCACGTAGATGTGTGAAAAGGACATGTGTGAGAAAATTGATAGAAGTGATTGTACATAATTATATAGAGGTTGTAATGTAAAATTCCTCAATACCATTTCCTTTCTCATCCATTAAATTACTGGAAGGGAGTTCCAAAAGATTTGAATATGTGAGACTCTAGCCTTAGAACCAGTTTTAGAGACATCAACTCATAGTAATTATTTGTTTCATGGCTAATTGTATCTTTGAATGAAATGTTATGGATTAAAGATATATAAAAAAATCCTCTTCTTCCACCCTTGGGTGGGACTTTCTATGAGGCTCCATCAAAATAAGCTCGGGGAATGTCCTTATTCAATTTCATCTTCTTTGGAGTTATGTGTAATTTATTTATCTTGAAATTTTGGGTATGCATTTAAATTTTTTAGTGCTCGAACAACACATTTTAAAGGTAATGTCTCTTTGTTTTTAAATAACTTCAAATTTATGGAAAACTAAACTCCCCAAGCAATGTTTAAGGGAAGATCTCTAATATGTTTTGTGTCCTTGTTGTCACACCAAATCCCAAAATCCTCTTCAATGTTATCTCCTACCCAAACATTTTGATACCCTTCCACTTCTTTCTAGACTTCCTTTGTGTAAGGGTGGGTCATGATGATATTTTCATTTGTTTCTTTTGCTTGTTGGCATAGACTGCGCCATCCAAGTTTAACAAAAGTTTTTTTTTTGTAGTATATCCCATATAGGCAACCTATTGTTTAAGATCAACCACATGAAAAAAAATATCTTTTAATGGGATCTTTAGTTTCCATTAGACTTTCCACCACCATACATGTTGATCAATAAAATTAACTTCCTAGATAAATTGAAATTTTTTAAGTTCCTGAAAAAAAATTTCCCCATTAGTCATAATTTCTTGCAGAAGAATGATAGAGGTATTTGTTGCCTCTACCAATATTTTTGGGGCCATGCAGGTTTTTTGACGGGTTGGATATCCTTTGACAATTTAGGGTCAAGAAGATGATTTTAAACCCTCTTTGGGGGAATTTTGATGAATACCGAAAATTGGGTTCTTCAGATTGAATTTTCCTTGTGTTCGATCCTTGGACCTGTGGGTTGTCTAGCCCACACATGGACTGAAATGTATCCATGCAAAAATTAAACTCAATAATCCCCTTCTCGTATATGTACCCTGGTTTAACTCGGAGTCCCTTTCTCATTTCAACAACCATGCAGTTCATAGGAACTTTATCATCCTTGATCCACTATCATTCCCCAACCATCATAGTGATGGAACCATTCACAATTCTCGCATACGGGTCTCGTTTCAACCCTTAAGCACCAAGCGCTTTACCGTGTCACTCCCTAGTGCCACACAATAGATCTACAACCATGAGCTTCAACACCTTAAGCGCTAACCACTTTCTCTAGTTCATGCCTCAGAACCGGTAGCTAGAACCTAGGGATTATAGATTATGGATCAACATCCTTTATCAATGATCACATATACACATAACTAAAAACTTGCAAAATTCCTGAGCCGAAACATCAGAACTCTGAGACGGAACCATGTGATCAGTTGTGTCAATTTGTCGTCATATCGACGGATAGGAACCCCATACAACTCCTCAATGATATATCTTGGGGCTGGTAGTCTGGAACTCATTAGTGGAACCCCGATACCGACGATGTCGGGAGGTTGCTACCTGGGGTACCATATGACACTTAGTTTGATAGTGCATCAGGGGGGGAAGGTCAGTACACCCAGATCGAAAGATCGAGCTGTCGAGTACCAGTTTTTCACTTTGTTATTGGCTTAACAATGTATAGGGGCCAGTAGACCGGTACACCCGGTCCTTGGTCATGGATTGTGAGTCATCGATCCCTTATACAACAAATGGCTTGATTTATTCCTCCACGATATCACTTGTCGATGGATCATCATCGATCCCTTCATTGATCGACGGTCGATCTTCCTCCTCGCTGGAATGTGATTCTCCTCACCATTTTGACCTGCAATTCTCAAATCTCACTCATGGCCTCTCTCCTCCATGCTCACACACATTAAAACTTATGAATTTGAAAATATTTCACACACAAGGTTAAACAAATAAAACCAAAACTCAAATATACACAAAATGCACAGATTTCATTCAAGTTGAGTTTGGCAATTACATGATATGGCCTCTCTGGGATAGGTTGCCCTCTCAACCTGGTTTTACATTGTGTTTGGCCCCCAATTACGCCCGAAGGCTTACATATTTAAACCAAAACAATAAAAAGGATCGGATCATTTCAAATCCGATCTGCCCTCAACAAATTGTCCAAAACAACGATTTCACAATAACAATCAACAACCCTATCACATATTTCTAGGAAATCATGTCCTCTCATAGCTTCTCATCCACGTCCTTGCCTTCTCGAAGGTTTGAGATTTTGAATTTGACTTGGGGGGGGTTTGCTCCTACATTAGACTCCTAGGGTAGAAATTTTTTTCATGATCTCCTGATCATGTGTCTTCATTGTTGCATCATCTTCAGTCTAGTCTACCTACATCATTTCACCATGCGTTGAGCTTCTCCTCATGCTCAACAATGAGTTGCAAAAAATCCTATGCAATAACAAGTCTATTTCACCCTGCTACACAATACCTCACTAAGATTCTCTCATGAGCTCAATCTTTTGGTATTCTCCTAGTTCTCTCCTCTGAAACCTTTTGAGCACTCCTTGCTCTAGGCTGCTGCAAATCTACTCACTCTCACGCAGAGAAATATTTCCCTGATATTTGATAACACTTGATGAAATCAAGTGCCACGCTCTGATACCAATTAACGAAGATTGAAAATGGGGTCCTTCAGATCGAATTTTCCTTGAGTTCAATCCTCGGAACTATGGGTTATCTTGCCCACACATGGACTGAAATGTGTCCATGCAACAATTAAACTCAACAATCCCCTTCTCGTATATGTACCCTGGTTTAACTTGGAGTCCCTTTCTCATTTCAATAGCCATGAAGTTCATAGGCACTTCATCATCCTCGATCCATTGTGGTTCCCCAACCATCATACAGGTCTCGTTTCAACCCTTAAGCGCCAAGCGATTTACTGTCTCGCTCCCTAGTGCCACATGACCAACACTATAACCACATGCTTCAATACCTTAAGCGCCAAGTGATTTCTCCATTTCACGCCTCAGAACCAGTAGCTAGAACTTAGGGCTTACGGATTACTGAATCGACATCCTTTACCAGCGATCACATATACACATAACTCAAAACTTGTGAAATTCTTAATCCGATACATCAGAACTCTGTGACGGAACCATAGATCGGTCATGTCAGCTTGTCGACATGTCAAATACCATTGTTTACCACATTTAATTTTTGAGGATGCTTATTTTTTAGCTAATGACATAAAATATTTCCTTCCCTTGTGAGGGGATTTTTGGCCATTTTCTATTAAAAAACTCAAACCCACTGCCACCTTCCCAGGAAAATCAAGAGTTACTTTACTCCTTGATCTGAGATTGTATTTCAAATTTTCCTTGGAAGACGTGTCTTTGTGAAGCTTGATACTTTCTATATCTAGACTCAAATTTACAAAGGAACCAATTTGAGAGGTTCCATGTAACTGGCCCTCTTCTATCATATGAGTGGGAATTAAAGGACAAGAGTTAGGAGTTTTAATTCCAAATACGCTGGGTAGAAAGTCATTCAAGGATTTTGGTCCTTTGATTTCAACATCTAAACCTGTTGGCGACGGAAGTCACTCCTGGACTGCTAGCAGGAGCAGAGCCCAACGCCCATCATTTAATGTCACGATTTGTTTTGAGGGGGTGATCGAATGGAGGAAAACTCGAGGAGATATCACTCTAACTCCGGGACTGAGTCTGGTACATATGGTGGCAAAGGAGGTCTTGATCCAACTTCAGCCAGTGGGTTGATAAAGGGTGAGCAGGTGGAAGACTTGGTGAGAAAAATGGGCGAACAGCTTTGGGCAACGGGCTTATGGATATTTGCAGAAGAAAGACACTGAGCAAGATCCTCTTGGATTCAGGGTCTCAAGAAGCTGAGGAGGACTCGACTGGATCCTCCAATTCCAAGTCACTCAGCGCTGAAAAAATCACAAGAACTGGTTAGACATATTATAACTGCTACAGTGATCCTACCAACATCATCCTATAACAGATATAGCTCGACTGGATCCTCCAATTCCGAGCAATTCTAACACAGTGGAACAAAGATGTAAAAGAGACTAGCATTCATCAGGCAAGAAGTCTCAAGAGTGCATACATAACCAGAGTATCAGTTCTTCATTAAAGATTTACAACCGGGAGCTAAGCTCAACCATCGATAGATACAAAAATGGTGAAAACGCCTACATATACTCAAACTAACAACAGCAACAAAATCGAGACGTAGCATTGAAAGCTTTGCGTCTGCATGGCTTCTGACAACACGGAGCTGCAATCTTTGAATGGTCGTGCAACCTATGGCAGACGCAATCGATCCC
>ML827421.1:31596-43406 GCA_009831015.1 Picea engelmannii | reverse complement strand
TATATATATATATATATATATATATATATACAATGTAACAATACAAAGACAAAAGGGGAGGTCGCGGGGTTTGACCCGGTCGGGACCTCCTCCCACACTTGCACCTTAACGAATCTGCCCTAACCAATAGGGCGCGAGTATTACATTGTAACCAATGCCCTAAACAATTATTAAAATGTTGCATCCACCCAGCCACAGGGGAAAGATGTGTATCGTACGACCATTTGGGCACAAAAAATGATGCAAGTACAGTCATTAATGCAGGTTGCATAGGGCACAAAAATCGAGATGAATTCCTTCTTGGGCTTGGGAGTGCTAGAGTTGGATCGAGGTGTGGAGACAGTCATTTTTGGGTAATTCGATGCCACGAATTCAGTAGTGCTATATGTTTTCTGATCTGAGCATTATTTCTGCAGCTTGATTTCAGAATGAAGTATACTTATGTATTTTTCCAAATTCTTTTACTGAGTTAATGAAAGAGCCTACCCATTTGAGAGTAGGACCCAAAGACATAGTCCACCAGGGATGAACTCCGTTATCAATTTTTTGTGTTCATATCTGATGCTTATGTCTCTTCATTTTGAGCTTTTCCTTCTTTAATGGTGCACTTTAATTTATTCTCATTTAATGCAATTCTTTATAAGTCACTCGATGAAAAGATATCGGATCAAGAGGCCTCTTGAGAATACGCCATAGCTTCAGCAACAGAGGTATAACAATTGATGAAACAGTGAGATGTGGCCTCCCAAGGAGCAGCACGACAAAATGCAATTTCAAATACTGCAACAGGGGATGCACCAGAGGTGACTTGGTCATCAGAAATAGCGACAGGCACTCCACAGTTCGAGGAAGCATAGACAAAGGAAATAGTGACAACGACATTTATAAAGATAGCCAAAACAGAAGCAAAATTAAAGAAAGCAGCACCAACTTCAGCACCAGCCCTGACCAAGTCAAAGGAAACACCAGTAAGTAGAGGAGGTTATTTACAGTTAGTCTAATTGCCAATATGGCTCAGCACCCAGCTCATGAAATATCGGAGGATTAATTGGTGGATGAAAACTTCTCCACCACTCAGCAATTGGCACTACGTCTGGATTCTCATAGCTCCACACTCACCTTCACACTGGATACACTAGCTCAACATTGCACCTTAATCAATCAGTTACAAGACAAATTTGAATTCCTCAGAGGCCAAGGGGAGCGCATGGAAGCAATTCTGGAAGCCAGGCCATCCAACTCTTCAGCGTAAAGCCAGAACGAGGAGACAGGAATCAAGGTAGACCCAATTCTGCCCGATATGAATGTAGCACTCGAGCCCCCACCAGAGGAATACCGAGCTCCAGAGGAAGACCGAGCCTAAGAAGATCAGTAAGGCACTTCAAAATTTTGTAAAAATGGCATAAATAAATCTTTTCGAAAGATAGTTCTAAGATAGATTTGAAAAGCTTAGATAGCATAAGTAGAATCTTTGACAAACCCTTGTTGTAAACTTTTGATGGAAATTTTGGAGCTGGTATCCTCTACCAGTATCCTCTTTTGTGCTATGTGACCTTGGTCGTGCCTTTTATATATATATAAAATTTCAGTTTTTGTAAAATATATATATATATATATATATATATATATATATATACATTGAGAATAAATATACTTATTAATTTTTTATTCATGAAATTTTAGTTTCGCAATAAAAGTTCTAATATATGTAATGTCATGTGAAAGTTATTCAATTTAAAAAATATTGATTATTATATGAGACCAACAAAGTCTATAAGATAAATAAAAGGTCAAAAATATTGATGATGCTACTTTTAATGTCAACTAGATTTATGAGATAAATAAATAAATAAAGGGAATTATAAATTATTCTTGGAAATGTTATTTCTATGATTGAATAGATTGAATATGGTGGAAATGAAAGTGCCAATGTCATTATGGTTTTCATATTTTACCAAGAGATCCTAAAAAGTAATTAAGTTATAAAACTAGGTATAAGTTATGAAATTGTGTAAAGTTACATATTATATTATTAAGGGTGGAGCATGTGGAAAGAAAATAGCATTCATCTTAAACCTCATTTCTATGATAAATTTTACAAATTTTTTCATCCCAAGGTGTTTTTGGGTTAGTCCAACAACAAGCTTTGACCTTGATTTTAGTAATTTCATTTTTCTTTTAAGCTCATAATGTTGAAACAATAGTTTTGATCATTTAAATTAGGATCGGTGAAATCTTTATATTATTCGATCTTTTCCTTTATTAATGATTACATTGTTGTTACAAGTTTTATTTTTTAACCATAACTGGGTGATTTTATATTAATAAAAAAAAATTTGTTGCAGAGCTGCAAAATAATTACATCCAGGTATGTTTCAAAATTGTCATACAACAATAAAAGTCCATACTATATACTAGCCTATAACCAATCCTAATAATGTCCAAGGGAAAAAATTCCCAACACTTATGAGTGGTATATACTCTACAAATAAACCTGAAATACAAATAACTTTGTAAAACATAAAAACTAGGAAAAATCATGTCTACTGACAGCTTTTTCCAATGTTGCATTGTTGGGATCTGAGACTAGTTTTTCAATTTCCATTACATCGTCAAGTTGATGCAGTGTCTCTTCCTCCTTTAATCTTCCACAATTTGAATTTACAAATTGAACCTAATTCGAGGCCCTTGATTGGTCCCCCTTTCTCACATTGATCACCATGTTCCGAAGCATATTACAATTAGCGCCTGGGACTGTTATTTGATGCTTCTATTGTATAATTGTGCCCATGGTTGTTGCAACATGAGTAACCACATGTTATTCATTCTCATGAATTTTTGTTGTCTCTATAAAAATTGTTGTTCTAATGGCCTGGATGGATTCTTCATGGTTTCTTAACACCCTCCTAATCTCCTTTAGTTCTGGATAATCCATAATGAGATGATGGAAAAGAGGTTTTCTAACCACCCTAAAATACACCAATCATTGAGCTACACGCTTCGATGTGCCAAAGAGAGAATCAAATAGGGCTCAATATTCCCAACCAAAGAGACCTGGACAAATTCACAAACTGCGAAGACAACAAACCTCCTCCAAAAGAAAGAAGAGAGACCATTGACATCCCCAAAACTTGAAAAAAACTCTGAACTCAGAAGCCTCCAACACTAGAAAACCCAATGAGTGTAGTTTCCTTCCAATATAAAGACAATGTTTCCTTCCCAAAACAATACTCAATTCAAAGTCATGTCAAATTCACATAGAGGATCATAGAAACACCCGAAGTTTGACAAAGAAACACTTACAAAGCTTCCCTAAAAATAACTAAACCCAACAAATAAAAACTCCCCTAGTTTGGATGACAAGGGAGGAGGTTCAACATTGTTTAAGAACACTAATCCAAGCAAAAACACCACCAAAGAGAAAACATGCCTCACCAAAATTCCTTGCCCTCCTAGTAGCCAAAGCCTATTCCATCACATTATTGACCAATAAGTGATAAATCCATGGTGACAAATGAAAATGCCTTGCCAAGGTTCATAATCATGCAGAGGCATGAATCTAGACATGTGACAAAGAGACTCAAGTCCCTTCTCATAACTTCCTCTATTGTACGGTCAGGTTACCATGTGATGCCTTAACTTCCTACTACGTGGCTTGGTTCTCATGTTGAAATGTTTATGGAATTGCTAGATCATGCTTGTTTCCATT
Source organism: Picea engelmannii (assembly GCA_009831015.1). Taxonomy (NCBI): domain Eukaryota; kingdom Viridiplantae; phylum Streptophyta; class Pinopsida; order Pinales; family Pinaceae; genus Picea; species Picea engelmannii. The sequence continues at coordinate 39,697 of ML827421.1, read as the reverse complement.
GATGCTAATGACCCCTTATTTTAAAAGGGTGGCTCGATTATCAAATTCATCTACAATTTGGTTGATCTCCTAAAGCACTTGAAAGAATTCGATACTAGTGAATTTGATCACCTCTTTTTTTTCTTGTTCTAGTATTGAAGCTAGTATATTCTAAAAAATAATTGTCTTCAAGACTATTTTGTCGATGACGGTCTTCGAATCACCCACCAATATCAATGATTAAATATTATATTGAATGGTTAATCACAATCCTTACATTAAAGTGTGGGCTGCTATTGTATTATTAGAAGCAATGCCAAAACCCCAAGCAAACAAAAATTATTTTATTCCTCAAGGCTCATAATAGCCCCTCCCACACCTGCCACCCTAATTGTTACAAGTCTAATCTTGAAGCTTCATAGGGATGTAATTTTTTTTGTTATCAATTTTATTAATTCGATCATATTATTTTATATTATAATAGTGAAGCCAAGCCTTTGAATCTCTAACCTAACTTGCCCAACCTATTTTGAGCATGTTGTAATCATTTCTCATACTACAAGAAATAACAATCATGACTCTATCATTGTGTAGCTTGAGCAATTTATGTTTATATTCTATATTTATAATCATAACTTTAGACTCCAATAATATGAAACCAACTTGAATAAAGAGAGTGGGGTAATCAATATTGAATTTAATTTTAAAATAATAGGCTATAAAGTATTTTTGGATATGCTCAATTTTATTCCGTGGTATGAGAGATGTTGTAGGGAAAAGTTTACAATCATATAGACTATTAGGATAACTAAAGTGTCGAAAGTTATTTTTTGATTAAAAGATGAGAAGAGGAGGGAGAAAGGTGTATAAAAAAAAGATTTATAAGGAAAGAGAAAAATTTACATTGCATGCAATCTTCTTATATAAAGCATTGGTAAGATTAACTAACATAACTAACCTTACAACTATTATCACAAGTAAACATACATAGACACAATTTAATAAATTCAGTACAAATAATATCATTTGAGTATTATATGCTAGCATCCTCTATTACCATGGATATATTACTATATCTAAATTTTCTAAGAATATTTTAACACTAGGATTTAGTTTGAGGACAACTTGGTCTAATGTGTTTTTAAGCATAGCTTGATTTCAATGTGTTTCTTTAGTGTGCTTTTATACTTTATTGATCTAACGGTCGCAATCATGTCTTACACATGAGTGATTTGACAATTCAATATCTCCTCAATATTCATAACACTTGATTTGTGGCTTAACACTCAATTGGTTCGTGATCTCTGATCCGAAAATTCTTAGATGTTAATTTATTTCTTAAGTACACATAAACATATAACTTGATTTGAAATATATGATCGCTTTGACTATTTGAAAAATAATATGAATTCACTTACTTATACAAAAATCATTAAATTGATGAATAACTTGCAAGAAAATGAGTGAAATAGAACAACAAGAACAAAGGACATTACACAAGTTTGTTAACAAAGTTCACCCATCTTAGGCTACGTCTCTGGGTCCACTTCCAATTGAAACACCTCTCTATTAATGCTCAAATGCTTGTGTTTTTACAATGACCTTTTTACCTGTTGCTCAAACTCAGAAACAGAGGCCACCATTGAATTCCTCTCAAAATTATGAGAAAAATGAGTATAAAAACCCTATACTTTCCTCAAGGAACTCTATGGCACACTACACGATGCAATCTCAAAATATTGATACCCTTGGGCACAAATTTTGATGCACATGCTTAGCTTTTGCATTCTTCTATATCTCAGCACCAAGTATGTGTCTGAAACATTGGTATGGGTGTTGGTTAAATAGGGGTGTGGCTAAAATCCATCATCCCCAAATCTCATGGCAGATAAGTTCGAGTTTAATAATTTCCACGCCTGTGGCCCTAAACAAGTGGCTCATTTGGCACACTGGTCGGGGTGTTGACACATTATACAATATGTTGGGGGATCAAACCTCACCGACCGCCAATTGTTACATGGTTTTGTTATTATATGGTGGCATTTTATAACATATACCCCTCCCGCGGGGTTTGAAACTTGGTTACATTGTATATCATATAATATACCATGGGTCAGGGAGTTAGCCCTCATCCTTTTCATGCTGAATATACAACATTCACAACTTAAATAAAATATTTATCATATCGCTACTAAGTCACATGCCACAGTGTATTGGTAAGTTGTTGACGTTGTGTGCACGAGGTCGAGGGTACAACCCTTGTCAACCCACCAAAATTTTGGAATACATTAACCATACAAGGCCAATGGGAGGCTACCATGTAGCAGCCTCTAATTGGTCCACCTGTGCAGATTATGTCACTAATATCACCGCATGATTAGTCCATGTCATTGCTCAATCACCTGTACGGTCTACTGACTCAGCTTGCTACCTAGCACGTCAGCACCATATGCAGTACATGACAACTAATATAATTGTGATTGTGATGATGCATGTAAGTGTATAAAAACAAAGATTGGAGTTGTTTGGGAAGATGATTTACAGTGATGGAAAACCTCTGGTAGAGGAAAATTGCATGAAGGTTGTTGTTGAAAGATTGATGGAGGGACCTAGGAGCCCCCATGAAGCACCACTGATGAGGTAATATTAGAGAAGGTACTAGCAGCCAAAACATGTATAAAAGTGTCCATGCCTATGTGGCATAAGATATGAAGGGATTGGGTAAGGATCCCTTCTAAAATGTTTTATATCTTAATTATATGTGTATGACTTTGAGTGGTTTTTCCATGCCATTGATACCCAAGCATGGTATGATTCAGGAAAGAAGAACCTAAAGGATAGAGGGAGGAGGCTCTAGCAGCCAAGGATGATTGAGATCCTTGCAAGAAAATTCATGAACAAATATGCCATGTGTTTATTTAGTGTGATTTTATACTTTATTAATCTAACGGTCGCAATCATGTCTTACACATGAGTGATTTGACAATTCAATATCTCCTCAATATTCACAACACTTGATTTGTGGCTTAACACTCGATCGGTTCGTGATCTCTGATCCAAAAAAATTTAGATGTTAATTTATTTCTAAGTACACATAAACATCTAACTTGATTCGAAATATATGATTGCTTTGACTATTTGAACAATAATATGAATTCACTTACTTATCCAAAACTCATTAAACTAATGAATAACTTGCAAGAAACTGAGTGAAATAGAACAACAAGAACAAATCACATTACACAAGTTTGTTAACGAAGTTCACCCATCTTGGGCTACGTCTCCGGGTCCACTTCCAATTGAAAGACCTCTCTATTAATGCTCAAATGATTGTATTTTTACAATGACCTTTTTACTTGTTGCGGGAACTCATAAATAGAGGACACCATTGAATTCCTCTCAAAATTATGAGAAAAATGAGTATAAACACCCTCTACTTTCCTCAAGGAACTCTATGGCATGCTACACGATGCAATCTCAAAATATTGATACCCTTGGGCACAAATTTTGATGCACATGCTTAGCTTTTGCATGCTTCTATATATCAGCACCAAGTATGTGTCTGACATATTGGTATTGGTGATGGTTAAATAGGGGTGTGGCTAAAACCCATCATCCCCAAATCTCGTGGCAGATAAGTTCGATTTCAATAATCTCCACACCCTTGGCCCTAAACAAGTGTCTCATTTGGCACAACGGTCGAGGTGTTGGTACATTATACGACAAGTTGGGGGATCAAACCCCATCGACCACCAATTGTTACTTGGTTTTGTTATTATATGGTGGCATGTTATAACATATACCCCTCTCGTGAGGTTTGACACTTGGTTACATTGTATATCATATAATATACCATGGGTCAGGGGCTTAGCCCTGGGCCTCTTTCATGTCGAATATACAACATTCACAACTTAAATAAAATATTTATCATATGGCTACTAAGTCACATGCCACAATGTATTGGTAATTTTTTGACATCGTGTGCATGAGGTCGAGGGTTCGACCCCTATCAACCCACCAAAATTTTGGAATACATTAACCATACAAGGTCGATGGGAGGCTACCATGTGGCAGCCTCTCATTGGTCCACCTGTGTAGATTATGCCACCTGGCACCTCATGATTAGTCCACGTCATTGCTCGATCACACATACAGTCTGTTGACTCAGCTTGCTACCTACCATGTCAGCACCATACGAAGTACATGACAACTTATATAATTGTGACTGTGATGATGCATGTACGTGTAGAAAAAAAATATTGGAGTTGTTGAAGAAGATAATTTTCAGTGATGTAAAACCTCCGATAGAGGAAAAATGCATGAAGGTTGTTGTTGAAAGATTGATGGAGGGACCTAGGAGCCCCCATGAAGCACCATTGATGAGGTAATATTAGAGAAGGTATTGGCAGCCAAAACATGTATAAAAGTGTTCATGCCTATGTGGCATAAGGTATGAAGGGATTGGGTAAGGATCCATTCTAAAATGTTTTATATATTAATTATATGTGTATGAATTTGAGTGGTTTTTCCATGCCATTGATACCCACACATTGTATGATTCAGGAAAGAAGAACCTAAAGGATAGAGGAGGAGGCTCTAGTAGCCAAGGATGATTGAGATCCTTGCAAGAAAATTCATGAACAAATATGCCATGTGTTTCTTTAGTGTGCTTTTATACTTTATTAATCTAATGGTCACAATCATGTATTACACATGAGTGATTTGACAATTCAATATCTCCTCAATATTCACAACACTTGATTTGTGTCTTAACACTCGATTGGTTTGTGATCTCTGATCCAAAGATTCTTAGATGTTAATTTATTTCTTAAGTACACATAAACATCTAACTTTATTCGAAATATATGATCGCTTTGACTATTTGAAAAATAATATGAATTCACTTACTTATCCAAAACTCATTAAACTGATGAATAACTTGCAAGAAACTGAGTGAAATAGAACAACAAGAACAAATCACATTACACAAGTTTGTTAACGAAGTTCACCCATCTTGGGCTACGTCTCTAGGTCCGCTTCCAATTGAAATACCTCTCTATTAATTCTCAAATGCTTGTGCTTTTACAATGACCTTTTTACATGTTGCTCAAACTCAGAAACAGAGGCCACCATTGAATTCCACTCACTATTGATCATGATAGGATCAATAGTGATCTTGTGTTCCTAAACCTCGGGAGAGGTAGCATGCAGAGAATCAATGTATATAAGGAGTAACGAAGAACAAGGAATTAAGAGATCAGGAGGGGTAGCGACTAAAGATCAATGCATAAGAATGCACAAATAAGTTATTAAAAAGCTCAAGAGAAATAGTGATGTATAGATTAGAAAGAAGAGAACATAAACCTTTTAAGAATCGTAAGGAAACTTTGTTACAGTCGAAAAATATGTCAATTGTCAGATCGAGGTGAAGTCATAGGTTGGAAAGGATTAAATCTCAACCGTCATATATGGATCAGTAGCATTATGGATAGTTGGATCAAGCCAGAATCATAGATTGAGAAGGGATTAAATAAGAGTCGTCAGATTTCATGGAGGAAATTCAAGTGAGCTCTCAACCTTTGGATCAAGCAACGGACAAAGAACTTCAACACTTCACCACTTTTCCACTTCAGCGATTACTAGAGACAAGGAAGAATCCATGAAATCCCAAAGTTAAAAAATCCAACCAAACGTCAGATCGAGGGAAGAACTTTGGGAGAAATACAAACCGTTAGATAAAGAAGGACTATACCAACGGTGGAGATTAACTCGACGTGATCTTAATTGATGAATCTGGAGGTAACATGTGGCGACTATTGATTGGTGTTTGGAGGAAGTTATTTGGAGTCCATTGGAGAAGAGTTGTTTTAACACTCCGAAATCTGAGCATCGAAATAAGATATCCCTCTTCAATACCCTTTATTCGATGTCCTGAAAGGCAACACATGGCTATTATTCATTAGTGTTCGAAGGAAGGTATTTGAAGTCCAGTGGATAAGAGTTGCTATAACACTCATAAATGAGAGTATCAAAAAATAATATTCCATTCGATACCATCCATTCAAAGAGATAAAGAATGTGGAAGTGACATCCCTCCGAAGACAAAGAATTGAAGAATATTCCATTCAATACCATCCGTTTGGAGAGCTAAAAAATGTGGAAGTGGCATCCCTCCAAAGAAAAAGTATCGAAGAATATTTCATTTGATACCATCCGTTTGGAGAGTTGAAGAATGTGGAAGTGTCATCCCTCCAAAGACAAAGAATCAAATAGTATTCCTTTTGAGCTAGGACGAGATACGTAGTAAGAAAATCGAGTGACACATTGCAGCAGGACCACATCAACAAGGACACATGGCCCAATTAGATGGTGAAAAGTGTCAAAATTCATATGGCACATAAGGTCTGTGAAAGTCATGAATCAGGGTGACACGTGGCACACATACTATGGGTCCACGTCAACCATGAGTGACGTAAGAAACCACGTCATATCATAGTGGCATACACCAGTGGCCACGATAGGGACACATGGAGACAACTTGTTTTTCAAAGTAAAGGTATCGAAGAATATTCCCTCTCAGAGTTGTTCCCGTCGGATTGAAACAATTCACCCTTTTATTTCACTCTGAAGAAAAGGTATCGAAGAATATTCATTTTTCCTTATATCGACTTCCATGTCAAAGGAATCCCAGAAGTCCCAAAGAAACGCTAACCGTTGATCTTCTTTGGTATCATTCTTGACCATTGATTAAGCATAGTAGAAGGATAGTGTAAGGAGTACTAACAACTAACAACAGTTGGTTGCCCACTCTTGATGACCACTTCGGTAGGTAAAACTCCGGATGAATACAAGGTTTGAAAATTTCAATAATCTTGAATACCCGAAGAGTCGGTCCTAGCTCTTAGTCATGTGAAGGTTCTTAAGAAACTCGAGGGCCAAGTTCAATAACTACAAGGAAAAAATGAGTTAAGCCTTTGTTTCTTAGTCAAAGATAATATGAATAATAATGTCAATAGGGAGTGCTTATATATATCTCAATGAAGTTTACTTCGGGAAGTATTACTCTGATAAAATGCAAGAAGGCTGAATTCTGGAGGACTTAGTTCCAGCACTGGTCTCGTGAAATTTCTTAAATGGATAAGCCCATGGTTTTGAGCCCACAGTCATTTGAACATTGGGTTGAAGAAAGAACCTTTGCAGAATACGATTTATGCAAAAGAGTTTAAGGCCTGTAATTTGACCAGATTAACACCATATCAATAAAGAGAGCCGGTAAATCTCAAATCTGATATGTTGAAAGAACTAGGGATGCAACAGAAGCATGGGAACGATATAAGGAGTTGATCCATACCTGTGATCAACTCATGTGGATGAAATTCGAATCAATATCAGTCTTCTAATTAATTGAGAAACTTACACAATAAAAGGAGAAGATTATTTATGTTAAATTAAAATAAAGAAGTGCAATGGTTCATATCAATAGACATGATGGTTCAATCCTATACCTATTGAAATAGTATATAAACTAGAAATGGTGGTGAATCTAGAGTGTCTTGGTGGATATATATATAATGGATTGAATGAAAGTTCATTCTATCAGGTTGGTTCATGTTTACAAGTTGATTCTTATTATGAGGGTTGGATTACTCACATCTCAGTTGGATCTGAGATCAACAAGATGAGTCTTGTTATGAGGGTTGGATTCCTCATTTCTCAATCAGATCTAAGAACTACAAGTTGGGTCTTATATCAGAGAGTTGGATCTCTCATATTCAGTTGAAGTTGAAGATATTAAAGGATTGATTTTATTTGTATTCATTCGAGTTAAATAAATAAAATAAATATATTTTATCTACTTCATACAATTTGTGTTATACATGTTTATGAATAATTAATTGAGTTGCATATATATTATTCAGTTAACTCAGTTAATCTATGAAAGTGTGAAAAGAAATCAAAAGTTCCAAACATTGATTCACTCTCCCTCTCAATGTCAAGTGTATGTTTCAACATAATAGTGTTTTAATTTATCAACAAATGTGTTTTGAAAAATGAAATTCCTTCTCTTTTTTCACTGTGTTTTTTCATTTTGTATGTAAAAACACTTATTAAACTATGTATT